>JAJMCF010001675.1:0-35642 GCA_030585045.1 Zhuliangozyma parablackwelliae | reverse complement strand
CCCCCCCCCCCCCCCCCCCCCGCATATAGTTGGAGCAGCTTCTGAATATCTTATCCAGCATGGGCTCACAATAGATGTAATGTGTGTGTGCATGGCTATGCATGGTCCGGCACCCCGCCCCCGCCCCCTCCCCCGCCTTGGAAAGGAACACGCCAAGATTTGCCTATTTGGTCGACAAGCCGCCAAGACTGATGAGCCGCAAAGTTAAGGGTCTCTTTAACGACAGGGTGGAGTAGTCCATCGAGGCACTCCCCCCCTTCCTCTTCCTCCGCCGTATCACTTGGTCGTGGCGGTGCTGGTGGCAAGGATGTTCCTCGCAGCCTACCCGTTTTGATTGCTTATGCGGAGACAAAAGTGTTTGGCCGGTACCGATTACCGTTTTAGGAAGTAGCCGTCCACGATATCTCTAACCGCGCTTGCGGCACTTCACTAGCAAGTACCCCTCTTCAATTCCGCCAGGAGAATACTTCCAAACATTGATTCGTCTCCTATATAACACCTACTTGAACCACTCGCCGTAGCTTGGGTCGGAGACCTTGTCGTATTTACTCCTTGTCCACCGCCGGGACCGTTTGCCGTAGATAATCATAAACACAAACGACCCGTTGATCACCACCGACAACATAAACATCAACCACGTAGTCACCATCAACCCGTTTCTGGCCAACCACGGGGAGATTGCAAACGAGAACCCCATGCCAATCATGTTTCTGATAAACAACATCAACACAATGGCCTCGCTGGCGACATTGTGGTACGAGTCAACGGCATAGGTCAAACAAATGGCACCCGACGAGCTCATGGCAACGCCCATCAACCCCTGGCCAATGACGGTAGAAATGGCCCAATGCGCTTGGTAGTATGACCCCAACCCGTAGGCAAGTATCCCGGCAGCGTTCAAGACCGTGGGCACGGCCATGGTCCACAATCTGTGTTCTGGTTCGGCAATGCCGTTGTTGCGTCTCGCCATGTACACGGCAAACCAATCGACAAACGGCCCGCCGTAAACCATGCCAAAGATGTTGCCCACAAATGCACCAAGGTTCGTCAACCCGACACTCTCGGCGCTGAAATTGTATGGCGGGGCCGAGTAGATGACAGACTGGGTGTTTGCAAGCAAACTCAACCACATCATTTGTGCCCCATAAACGATACCGCCCCAGACAACGGGAGGGAATGTCACGAGAAAGAGCGGCCTGAAAAAGATACACCCCCAGCTTCTGGTGTCGTTCTGGTCGGTCAGGATAATCTTTAACCGTTGCGTATACGGCTTTTTCGTGTCAGCACTACTCTCCCCGCCACTGGACTCGAGGTCTTCGTCTTTGCTGGTTTTCTCCTCAACCACGGGCTCGGGCACTTGCTTTTCATGTGACTTGATTTGGGTAAGGATCTCTTGTTCGAGCTGCTTTTCGTCCATGCTACGTCTGAATGAGGTGTCCTCCATGCACAACAACTGAACCCCAAGCATGACGCCGTAGATGATGATCTGGACGTAGAAGCACCACCGCCACCCAAGATTGTCGATAATGTACCCAGCAGCAACTGGGCCCAAGTACGACCCGGCAAACAACGCCAAAACAAGCAGACTGAACGCGGTAGACCTTTGGTGCTGGAAGAAAATGTCGGTAGCCGAGATCTCAACCAAGGAGTCGACGGGGGATGCAGCGAGGCCAGTAAGGATCTTGAACGCGTAGATGTATCCAATCGTGGTGGCCTGTGATCCAATTGCCAAGCCCACAATACCAATAACCGTTCCCAACAAGTACACAAACCTCTTGGACAATTTTAGCGCCGTGGGCTGGCAAAGGAAAACGCCAACGCCCAAGAATAAGAACGCCAAGGCCACCGAGATGCCCAATTCCCAAAGGGTGCAGTTCAAATCTTTGATCCATACCTCAAACGCCGGGCCCACCCAGTTGACCGACGTTGCAAGCATAAATGACCTTTTTGGGAATGTGTTAGTATAACTGATGATGAGAGGTGGTGTTGAGCAAGACATACCAAAACCAAACTAGTCCAAATTGGGTCCGTTTCTTCCAGTGGCTCCAGTTGAGCGGATCATTGACGGATTTTGTAGGTTGGGGCTGGAGGATGATATCACCATCGCCGTCCTTTTGCACATCCAAGTCTCCCAAAATGTCCACCAAGTGGACCGTGCCGGGCACCATATCGTAATCGTTGTCTCGAGTAGCCATCTTTGTGGGGTGGATATAATGTGGCAGTTACAGTGGTGGTTTCCTCCCATTCTTTATATAGACCCTCATCACCTCTTATCCGCCACGATCGACCTTTTGGGTATTTACCGCTAATATGCACAAGCATTGGGGGGGAGATGAGCGCCAAGAAATGAGCGACAACCATACGGATAAGACAATATGGGAAGTTAGTGACAGGGGCCACGTCGAGTGATAGATAGCAGTTGCTAAGGGGGAAGGGGCGGGAGTTACAATCAAACCTTATCATACACTATCTCATGCAAACATTATGTCCCGTGAAGATAAGCCGCGTCAAACATCCTTGATAGGAAGGTGGCATTTTTTTTATGTCATGGGTTTGATTCCTTTTATCAATGTCAATTAAGGAGGGGAATCAGGAATACACACTATCTATTTCACTCTTTTTCACCCACTGATGATCAAGTTGGCAGTCATGGTATCGAACCTCTCACGGATGATTTTCGCCTCGATTTCGAGCAACTCGTGGTACAATGCTTCGCCCTTGGACCCGTTCTTTTGCACCATTTCCTTCATCCTTGTTCTCGACAACTTCCAGATAACCGAGTCGCTGACAGTGGTGTAGGTGAATTGTCTATACTGCGACGCGTCGTCCAAATCGCCAAATGCCACTAGCGGGAGTATACTGCTGTGCAACTCCCTCCCCTCGCTTTCAAACTTAACCACGGCGCGGACAAGACCGCTCTCGACAATGAAAAACGCCGGCTCGTCATTTAAGGTGTCGTAAAACTGAATGTTTTCCGGAATCTGCTCCTTGATAAAATACTGGGCCAACGGCGCCCAAAACTCGGCATCCTTGTCGGACAACATCTGAAACGTCACCATCATCAACTGCAACGGCTGTTTTTTAAAAAGGGAGTTTTCCCGCGAGTGGTACTTGCTCTGGGTCTTTTGCTCGTCGTACACAGTGCGGCTGGCTGCCTGGTACACCTGCGTCGTCCTGGGCGTGCCCAACTCGTATGAGCTAAGCAACTTGTTGCCAAACGACGACGGCGAGTGCACGGCCAACCTCCCTGGAGAGACGGTGGGCACGGAGCGCGACCCAGAAGCGGGGTGGTTGTCACGCTTCAAGCTTCGGTACGTCTTTAAAAAACTGTTTTCGCACCACTCGAGCGCATAGTTTAACGAGCTAAAGAGCTCGATTGGAGGATTGCTATTGTCAAAGAGCCCGGCGTCGCGCAAACCCTTGACAGTATCGTCCTCCTCGGTAACCGATGAAATAATCAACTGGGTCTTGAACTCATTGGTCAAGTTCAACACTCTGCGGAACCCCTCGGCGGCGGAAAAGTCAATCGAGTTGACGCCCTTCATGTCAATGATCAAGTACCTGATGGGGTTGTCGTGCTCAAAGATTTTCCGAATCTCCTTCTCAACGCCACCAATGGATCCAAAGAATATAGTACCCTGCAACTTGACAATGCAAATCTGCTCGCCGACATTTTTAAGAAACTCCTGTTGCTTGGGATGCCTCAACACGGTCGACCTGGCAACTGTGCCCGAGTAGATGCCCTGCACCACGGGAGTCCTACCCGCCTCCACCACAAACGAGAGACACGCGAGCAAAATGCCAATGCCGATGCCAGCAACAAAATCAACCGCGCCCATGGTGACAACAATAATGATAATGGTGGTGTATTCGATCCTCCGCAACCGGCCAAGGGTGTCGTACACCGATTCCTTGAGCAACTCATACCCGAGGAGGTAGATCAACGCACCAACGACACACACGGGGATGTACCCAATAACAACAGGGCCAGCCAACATGACCCCTGCTGTAGCAGCGGCCAACATGACCCCGGCAAACCGGTCGTCTGCCCCTGCCCGAATAAACAACACCGAGTTGGTGTAGACAAGGTAGTTCTGGATCGACCCCACAAGGCCGGAAATGGCGTTGGAGTACCCGTGCGCCACCAATTCCCGGTCCACGTCAACGTCGTCCATGCCGATCGACACCGCCAACGCGGGAACGTTGATGGGGACATGCAATATACCGAAAAAGGTTAGTGCCAACATGGTGGGGAGCTGGCGAAGAAGGCAAAACCAGTCAATGAGCCCCAACTTGTATAGTGCGTAAAAGCTGTACCAGGGTTCTTTGCCCTCGACGGCGGGGAATACCCACCCGGAATCTCTGGCGGTGGCCAAGCTCCACGTGGGGACGACGAGAACAACGAAGTGGAAGGCGGCAAACACAACAATAAAGTAGAGCGGCACCAACAACGAGTTGTGGTACCGGTGCTGCAACAAAATCAAAACAAATGCCAACAACAAGGGAGTCGTCCACTCCAAAAACGTGACATGGTTGTAAAATAAGTATTTGAATGTCTCGAGGTTGTAGCGCAACCCGCCTTCAAGGCGCGACGATACCTCGATGCCGGTGGCAATCAAAAAGTACCCCACCCCGCCAATGCACCCCACGAGAATGTGTCTAGGAAAGAACCCCACAAGCACGCCGAGCTTCAACTTGCCGAGCAAGAAAAACACCAACCCGGTGACAATGGACGATATGGCGTATGATGCAATGGTGGTGGCAATGATGGCGTCGTTGCTCTCGTCAACCATTTCCCGCGCAATGGCCAATGCCATGGTGTGGAAAAACGGAGTCACCTCAATCATCTCGGACCCGATACCCGCCTTGAAAGCAGACCCGCCGAGCGAGTATACCAACTGGGATACGATGCACGATACGTAAAACATGGAGAGACCCGCGGGGGCCAATGATGCAAAGATGGCGTCGCCCACGGGGAACATGATCATGCCGTAGGACAAGCCATCAAGAATGTTGAGGAGGGTGCCTAAAAAGACGGCGGGAAGAAACTTGAACGGCTTGACCGCCCACTGATGTAGTTTGCTGGGGTGGTGTGTCTTTTCTGGAGCGTGAGCAGTCTCGTCGTGCTGTGGAGATGAAGATGGTAATGGTAGTTGTTGCTGCTGTTGGTGCTGCTGCTGTTGGTGCTGGTGCTGGTGGTGGTGTTGATGTTGCCGTGATGCTCGTCTTGGTTGGCCCGGTTTATTCACTCCCAATTCCGATTCAATTTCGCTGGCATGGCTCTCGGAATAAAAGTTCTTGGGCGACCCTGACAACAACGGCGTGGTGCTGGCATATGTGTTGTTGGAGATCCGCCTGATGGGCGTGGGTTTCGCTTGCGAGCTCGAGCTGATCTTTTCCTCCTGCTCGTGCAATTCCTCGTCAAAGTCGTCTTCGTCCCCCACAACGCCAATGTTGGCTAGGTTGGCCGTTTGAACATGGACATCGATTCCGGTGTTTATTTGAGGCGAGTTCAAGTGTGTAAAGAGATTGGGCCGGTGCGACATGGAGACGTAGCTTCTGCCGCCAAAGTCAATGTTGCTGGTGCTGAAATTGTTGTATGCTTCGCTTATTGAGTATTGTCTCTGCGGGGTGTGCTCCCGGTGGCGTATATCGTCGTCAAAAGTGCTCGATTCATCAGCGGCGCTGTGGATCCTGTCAACTGTGGCATTGTTGCTGTTGAAGGCGCCATACGGCGACGACGAGCTCATTTTGTGATGATGATGATGTGGGTTGGGTACAGGGTGTATATGGGGAACAAGGGGTAGCAATCCTCTTGTTCTTGAATTGCACCTATTCTTGGTATGGTCTTGATAATAACCTCTTTTTTTTTTTCAGCAGCTACGGCGGGAGAGAGGAGAGCGGGAAGAAGAAGAAGAAGAAGGCATGAGAGGAATGGCGCAATAGACAGAACTGCAGGTGTGGATGGTACTCATGTATGCACGAGAGAGATGCCGTTTTGTGACTAGTGTATTGTAGGGTTCGTGGCATACTAACCGTGTGCACCACTTATTGCCCGTCTTTAACCAAGCAAAACCATTGGCTGGATATGTCACCTAATTTATGAGGGGCTTCTTATCAGCAGAATGGCTAAAAGTGAAATTGCTCTCCCTCTCTGTAATGAAATGGGAGAGAGAGATGTACTTTGGGACTGCTCGCGTGGTTGGCCTCTACCTAATGGTGGCGGTGTAATGTTGCCCTGCAGTCATATTGCAATGTCGAGAAACGGCTTGCCCACACTGACTCTACCAACGAAACGTGTGCAACATCATCCCCCCCTCCCTCCAAACCATAATAAATTAGCAATCAATTATTGGGCACCTGGCCAAACGGTTTCAACATATCACGTGCAGGTCGTGTACTGCCCTATTCCGGGTAATCCCCACACTGAAAAATTTTTAATTTCGAAACCACACAGATCTCACATCGCGGTAAACTTCACTGACTCATTGCCGAATTAGTCCAGGGAAAGGAAAAAAAAAAAATTTTTTTTTCACATACAAAGTACTTTTACTGGTCAAATACCACCACCCTTTTTCTTTCTTTGGTTTTTTCACTCAAACAACCAATGATACAGCTCAAAACAGTATTGCCGCGCCAATTGAAGTTGGCTTCAATACTGAAGCCATTCTCCATGGCCTCCAGGTTGAGACAGCTCAAGTACGCTGGCGCCGATTTGCTCAAAAACTTCACCGACGAACACGCACACAAGTTGGTTGACGTGTCCAAGGTGCTTGTTATTGGGTCCGGTGGCTTGTCCATTGGCCAGGCGGGTGAGTTTGACTATTCCGGGTCTCAGGCTATTAAGGCTTTGAAGGAAGCCAACAAGCAATCGATCTTGATCAACCCCAACATCGCCACCAACCAAACGTCGCATGCGTTGGCCGACGAGATCTACTACTTGCCCGTCACAGCAGAGTACATCACATATATTATTGAAAGAGAAAGACCCGATGGGATCTTGCTTACTTTTGGTGGCCAGACGGGGTTGAACGTCGGAGTCAAGTTGGACAAGATGGGGGTGTTTGAAAGGTATGGCGTCAAGGTGTTGGGTACGCCGATCAAGACCCTTGAAACCTCCGAAGACCGTGACTTGTTTGCCCAGGCATTGAACGAGATCAACATCCCAATTGCCGAGTCCGTTGCCGTTGACACCGTTGACGACGCTTTGAAGGCAGCCGAGTCTATTGGGTACCCCATCATTGTCCGGTCGGCCTACTCCCTTGGTGGCTTGGGCTCCGGGTTTGCTGCCAACGAGGACGAGTTGAGAAACTTGTCGGCCACGTCTCTTTCCTTGGCCCCACAAATTCTTGTTGAAAAGTCGTTGAAGGGATGGAAGGAAGTTGAATACGAAGTTGTTCGTGACCGCGTGGGCAACTGTATCACCGTTTGTAACATGGAAAACTTTGACCCCTTGGGCGTCCACACCGGTGACTCCATCGTGGTTGCCCCCTCACAAACGTTGTCCGACGAAGAGTACCACATGTTGCGGACCGCCGCCATCAAGATCATCAGACACTTGGGCGTGGTTGGTGAGTGTAACGTCCAATACGCCTTGCAGCCAGATGGGTTGGACTACAGAGTCATTGAAGTCAATGCCAGATTGTCCCGTTCTTCTGCTTTAGCATCCAAGGCCACCGGCTACCCCTTGGCATACACTGCTGCCAAGATTGCCCTCGGCCACACCTTGCCCGAATTGCCCAACCCCGTTACCAAGACCACCACCGCCAACTTTGAACCCAGTTTGGACTATGTGGTCACCAAGATCCCCCGTTGGGACTTGGCCAAGTTCCAGCACGTCAAGCGTGACATTGGGTCCGCCATGAAGTCGGTTGGTGAGGTCATGGCCATTGGCAGAACTTTCGAAGAGTCGTTCCAAAAGGCAATCAGACAGATTGACCCCTCGTACATTGGTTTCCAGGGCGACAAGTTTGACGACTTGGACGACACCTTGGCCAACCCCACTGACAGAAGATGGTTGGCCGTGGGCCAAGCATTGTTGCACGAAAACTACACCGTTGACCAGGTCCACGAGTTGAGCAAGATTGACAAGTGGTTTTTGTACAAGTTGATGAACATTGTCAACATGTACCGTGAATTAGAAGCCGCTGGCACTTTGGCTGCCATCAACCAGGACTTGATGGGCCGGGCCAAGAAGTTGGGCTTTTCCGACAAGCAGATTGGTTTGTCCGTGGGCGCTAAGGAATTGGAAGTCAGACAGGCAAGAAAGTCATTTGGCATCACGCCGTTTGTGAAAAAGATTGACACCTTGGCCGCCGAGTTCCCGGCAAACACCAACTACTTGTACACCACTTACAATGCCACCTCGCACGACCTTGATTTCAACGATAAGGGTACCATGGTCTTGGGGTCCGGTGTTTATAGAATCGGGTCCTCCGTCGAGTTTGACTGGTGCGGTGTTTCTGCCGCCCGGGCATTGAGAGAAAGCGGCCACAAGACGATTATGATCAACTACAACCCGGAAACCGTGTCCACCGACTTTGACGAAGTTGACCGGTTGTACTTTGAAGAGTTGTCGTTGGAAAGAGTGTTGGACATTTACGAATTGGAGCACGCCCAGGGCGTGGTGGTTTCCGTTGGTGGCCAGTTGCCCCAGAACATTGCCCTTAGCTTGCAGGACAATGGGTGTACCGTGTTGGGTACTAACCCCGAAGATATTGACAAGGCCGAGGACCGTCACAAGTTTTCGCAAATCTTGGACTCCATTGGTGTTGACCAGCCACAATGGAAGGAGTTGACCTCTATCGAGGAAGCCGAGATCTTTGCCAACGATGTGGGGTACCCCGTTTTGGTGCGTCCATCGTACGTGTTGTCGGGAGCCGCCATGTCGGTGATCAACAACAAGAGTGAATTGGACTCCAAGTTGGCCAATGCATCCAAGGTGTCGCGCGAGTACCCTGTGGTGATTTCCAAATTCATCGAGGGCGCCCAAGAAATCGACATTGATGGTGTTGCCAACGACGGCCAAGTCTTGGTTCATGCCGTTTCTGAACACGTTGAAAATGCTGGTGTTCACTCTGGTGACGCCACTTTGATCTTGCCACCTCAGGGGCTTTCGCCAATCTTGTTGGACCGGTTGAAGGAGATTGCCGACAAGGTTGCCCACGCCTGGAAGATTACGGGCCCATTCAATATGCAGATCATCAAGAACGACCTTGAGGGCACCTTGTCTGATGCCGAGTGCGAATTAAAGGTTATTGAATGTAACATCCGGGCCTCGCGTTCGTTCCCCTTTGTGTCCAAGGTGTTGGGTATCAATTTCATCGACGTTGCCGTCAAGGCATTGATCAAGGAAAACGTTCCTGCACCAGTCAACCTCATGAACAAGAAATACGACCGTGTTGCCACCAAGGTCCCACAATTCTCCTTCACCCGTTTGGCTGGCGCCGACCCCTTTTTGGGCGTTGAAATGGCCAGTACCGGCGAGGTTGCTTGTTTTGGCAAGGACTTGTTGGAAGCGTACTGGACCTCTATCCAGTCCACCATGAACTTTAACGTGCCCCAGCCGGGACAGGGGTTGCTCTTTGGCGGCGACTTGACCAATGCAAAGTTGGGCAACGTTGCCAAGACCTTGTCTGGATTGGGATACAAGTTCTACACTGCATCCGACCCCGTTTCTGAATATTTGAGAGAGTACGTCAACGAAGACGTGGACATTATTGAGTTCCCCAAGACCGATAAGCGGGCCTTGAGAGAGATTTTCCAAGACAAAAAGATTGGCGCCGTGATCAACTTGGCCAAGGCTCGTGCCGAGGATCTTTTGGATGAGGACTATGTCATGAGAAGAAACGCCATTGACTTTGCCATCCCCTTGTTCAACGAGCCAAACACCTCCTTGTTGTTTGCCCAGTGCTTGAAGGCCAAGATTGGCCACAAGTTGCCGTTTGACGAGGTGCCCCACACGGTGGTGGTTCCCGAAGAAGTCAAGAGATGGAGTGAGTTTATTGGTGGAAAGCCAGTGTAAGTGTATAGTCTATTTTTGTATCCGTAACATAAACCTGTTTCCAAGTACCCAGCACAAACGACGTCTTGTGCAATCACCACCACCACAGTGCTCATGTCGTAAGCCGAGTTGGGGGACAAGTTGCATTGTTTGGGAAAGCAATTTGGGCGGGACACGCCTTCGCCGCCCAGCTTCCAATTGAGTCAGCAGCCACAGATAAAGAAAAGAGCAACAGCAACAGCAAAAGCAAAAGCAACCACCTCCACATCCACATCCACCTCCACATCCACCATGGTTGCATTCAAAAACATCGCCTTGCTCTATACTGCAGTCACCGCCGTTAGCGGCTCATTCGCCGACTCATTCTTTGGCAAAGCCATCAATGTGTTCAAAACGCCAGTGAGGGGTTCGGGAAACCGCATCATTGTCTTCCCCAAAGACGACACCAAACCCATTCCCGGCGAATCACCCATTGAAGTTTGTGACATTACCGAGCCACAATTGTTGCATTTGGACGAGATTATCCTTTCTCCGAACCCACCCGAGGCGGGAGCCAACTTGACCTTCACCGCCAGAGGAACCGTTGACTTGACCATTTCCGACGGCGCCTACGTCGAAGTCGAAGTGAGATATGGGTTCATCAAGTTGGTGCACCAGACTTTTGACTTGTGTGAGGAAATTGTCAAGGTTGACTTGGAGTGTCCCATCAAAAAGGGCAAGCAAGTTATCAAAAAGGTGGTGGAAATCCCACAAGAGGTTCCACCGGGTAAGTACTTGGTCAATGCTAGAGCGTTTACCAAGGACGACGAGTACATTACATGCTTGACTGCCACGATTGAGTTTCCGTTGCAGTAAGAGATGACTCGAAAAAAAAAGCTGGGCCTGACAGTGGCTAAGAAAAAGACCCACCTGTGGGGGTATGCATGCGTGTGTGTGTGGTGTGTGTGTGTGTGGTGTGTGTGTCTCTCTCCTGTTGTTGGGGCTCCCCGTTGTCTGTGTTTCCATTTGTTTTCTTTAGCCCCATCATCGTCCTTTTGGCTGGTTGCTTGACTGCTTATATCATTAATTTAGAGTACCTTGGAAGGGGTGTGTCACAGTATTTGTGACTGCCCTTTTCAAACGATTTATAAAAACGCCCCATGTTTAGCACCCCAGATCCTCTGTCCCCCTCTCCCCGTCTCCCCGTCTCCCCGTCTCCCTCTCTCTGTCTCCCCGTCTCCCTCTCCCTATGTCTCCCTCCCCCCTCTCTGTCTCCAAAATCATTCCATTATTATTTTTCCTACTCTTTTTTTTTTTTTTCAACCCATAGGCATCAGTCGATTTCCCATACCATTTAAAAGGGCACTAGTGTCGAGCATTTCTTTGCATTTCCTCCATTCAGCATGTTTGAGTTTGAAGACTATTTCTCCATCCAAATCTTTTTCATCATCCTCAGGGAGACGCTAGAGACGGCAATCATCATCTCGGTGTTGTTGTCGTTCATCAACCAGCGATCTGTCCAGCACCCCACACCTTCAGAAGCACAGGTCCACCTCGAAAAGGTGCAGCGCAAGTTGAAACTACAAGTATGGGTGGGCGCCATATTGGGGCTCGTGATTTGCTTTTTTATCGGGCTTGTATTCATCTTGTGCTTCTACTTTATCGGCAAGGACTTGTGGTCATACACCGAGCGCGTGTGGGAGGGGGTGTTTTCCATACTATCGAGCATCATTATCACCGTGATGGGGCTCGGGTTGTTGAGGATCAATAAAGTCATGAAGTTAAAGTGGTGGATCAAGTTGGGCGACGCGTATAACCAGGACGAGGAAGGCGAGGAGGAGATTGCAAAGTTGGCTGACGACGAGGTTGACGATGACAATGAGGATGAGGATATTGCTATTGCCGGCGGCTACGGCGGCACCAGGTCGAGCACCGATTCAGAGGGCGAGAATATCCCCTTGACCACCACCACGTCAGGTTCTGCTGCTAGAAGAGCACCAGGTCCGTCGTCCACCACGGCTAGCGCATACCACAAGCACAAGCAGAGCTTTTCCAAAAAGTACTTTCTCGCCATCCTCCCCCTAGTCACCACCCTTCGAGAGGGTCTAGAGGCGGTGGTGTTTATTGGCGGCATTGGCATGTCCTCCCCATTGTCGTCCATCCCGCTCTCAATCGCCTGTGGCATCGCCCTTGGCTCCACCATTGGATACATGCTCTACCGCGGCGGGAACAAGCTATCGCTCCAATACTTTCTCATCTTCTCCACGTGTTTCTTGTACATTGTCTCGGCCGGGTTGATGTCGCGTGGCGTGTGGTTTCTCGAGTTGGAGCGGTATGTGCGCGCGTGCGGCGGCACCGACGTGAGTGAAACGGGGAGCGGTCCTGGTTCGTACGATATCGCCACTTCTGTGTGGCACGTTAATTGCTGCAATGGCCTCACCGACGGCTGGTGGATGGTGCTCAATGCCATTGTGGGCTGGACCAACTCGGCCACTTATGGAAGCGTGGGCACGTATATGGCATACTGGGCGCTCGTCATTATTTGGTTGCACATTAAACTCTACGAAGAGCGCCAGGGCGTGTTGCCCCTTGTGCCCATCAAGTGGCAGATCAAGAGGATCAGAAAGAAGATTCGGTTGTACGAGTTGAGAACCCAGCAGCAGGAGGATGCCCAACCCAGCGAGGGGAACAGCGAGGGCGAGGGCCGGGGATTGCTTGAATAGTATATTCTACGCAGCAAAAGCATAAAATGCATTACATAATAAAAAAATACAACGCATCAAATATGATGAACCTACCGTCTAAGCTTCTTCTTCTTGTTGTTCTTGTTCATGTTCTTGTTGTTCTTGTTCATGTTCTTGTTCTTGTTCTTGTTCTTGTTCTCCTTCATCATCATCCACCTCCTCCAATTTTGGACTGATTTGCCACTTCTCCTGGGCAAAGTATCTGGGCTCGTCAAACACATGGTACCGGTGGCCCCTCACGCCGTCTCCTCTAAACAACTGGGGCATCCTCAAACTCTCTTCAATTTGACCTTCTTCAATATAGTTGTTGCCATAGTAAAAGCCCAAATCGTCGTCATCCCTTTCCTCGCCAGACATCAACTTGAACTTTGCAACCTGCAACTCAGTGTCGGTGATTGTTGACCTCGAAATTCTCGCATACGCCACCTTCTTCACCTCTCTAAAGAGAATGTACTCGCACCACCTATCCCAGTCGGAGTTGTCGATATCATACATCCGTGACTTTTCGCTCACATACGTGTTGTAGTTGCCCTCAAGGGGTGTCGTCACGAGGTAACTCAACAATATCAACGGCCGCAGCGAGTTGCCCATGATTTCTTGTATCCCCAAACTCTGCAACCTCCGGTCCTCAACGTCCTCCTCCTGGCCCGAGTGGAACACAACCACGTCAACAAGCTCGCCATATATGTCGAGCGTGGCATGGATGGCGGGTGCCAACTCGCCCACGGGCGAGGGCATCAAATGGTGGGTGGAGTTGATGATGGGGAACTTGGAGAGCAATGCCGCTCCCCAGGTGTGCTTATTGGGACCCGGACCGTAGTCGACATACATTCCCAAATCCTCGGCAATTGTTTGGGTGAAATCCCTATTCCCGCCAATAAGTCTCTGGGTATCGGTCTCCAACAACCCAATAATGTCAATCTCGGCGTCCCTGATCAAGTCCCGCATCCGGGTCTCTGACGACCACATGTCATTGTCCAAGCCAAAGTGAACACACCAAATACCAGCGGTGAAACTCTTGGAGTCGGCATTGTATGGCGTGTATGGCGTCACTGGGTACCGCTTGACAAAGATGGATACTGCCAACGCAAGCAATATCGTCAACAAGGTCAATGTCTGTCTAAACACCTTGGTGCTGGAAAAGTTAACCTTGGAAATCTCGTCGCGCTTGAGCTTATAGTTCCAAACGCCAGCAAGAATTAGCAAAAAGGACCCGCCAAAGATAAGGTCGGTTCTCTCTCTCAAATATGGACCACCGGGGACAAATGCATACGCAACGGTCCAGACGCTGGCCAAAGATAAGAAAATGTCCACAAAGAACCCCAAAAAAAAGGTTCCAGCGGGGTAGTACCCGCTGGCCGAGTTCCAAATGATGGGACCAATCGACGCCAAGTAGAATGTGTACACCAAGGAACCGGCGTACCCGGTCCACCCCACAAGACTATACGCTGCCAAAGCACTGCCTCCGCCAACAACGATGCTGTAGCTCCAGCTACTCAAAACGTGGGGGTGTTGTTTGGCGGCGACAAGTATTGCCAATGCAAATGCAATAAAGTGGGGCAATGCGCCCGTCACCGGCGTTGGCCCCCTCACGGGGAACCCCTCCCAGGTCCACAATGCCAAGGTAGACGAGTCACTGAGGTATGACTGCAATGCGAAATAGTATCCGCCAAACCCAAGAGCCGCCAAAACAAGGGATCCCGTGGGCTTGGTGGCACCGGACGCTGGTGGTCTTGGTGCCAATTTGGGGGTGAGTAACGCAGCTGCCAACCCCAAGAATACACCAATGGGATTGTACCCGCCATTCTCCCTATGCATGATGGGCCATATTGGGTTGTTTGAGTAGCACAAGTATTTGAAAACTGAAGTGGCCAACAAGCCTGAGGTGAAGGTGGCAGTAAACGAGTTGAGTTTCTTTGGCTGGCTCGAAAGCCGCGAAAACTCAACCACGGTGGAAATTATGGCGAACGCGGTCCCGGCACTGATTGATAAAAGTCGTTGTTCGGGATCCTCCACTTTGTATGCGCCAATACCGAGCAACACCGTCAAGACGCGCGCGGCTTGGGGGAACCTGACAAAAAGACGCCGAACGGGTGGGATAACCAACGCCAAGGGCGCCAAGAACACGGAAACCACGGCCGCTTCGTACCCGGAAAGACCCATGTGCCACAAGGGAAAGTACCACACACACAAGAACAAAGACGTCACCGTTGACCAGTAGATGAATGAGTTGACCAAATTGACAGCCGCCTCGAGGTGGGAAAACTCGTCCGTGGGCCTTGGCTTCACCGCCTCTTTTGGTGTCGTTGTTGGTGCTGTTGCTGCATTTTCAATAGACTTTTTTTTTTGCCCTGGCACCAACTCAATGCCAGTTCCCGAGACGGAAATGTCAATGTCCTTAAAGTCAATGGCCGACCACGCGTCAAATAAGATATCCAAGGCAATGAGTCCCCATTCAAAGTAAGCATAAACCGAGTACGCGCCGGGTCTTATATGTACCTTGTGCTGGATAAACCAGTAGATCAAGGGGGCAATGGTGCCAAAGAACGACACGGCCGAGTAGAACCTCGCCTTACGCTGAAACGACCCTCGTGGCGACAACAATGTCATGCACACCGTCCATGGAATGGTCAAGAAAATGTAGCCAATCATAAACACGTCGTGCGCGTCGTGGTCGTCGGTGGAGGTGACATACATCCAGCCGCCGGCCGTGAATGTCCTCAAGGTGCCGGCAACTGTAGCAATATAGGGCAAGGTCGACCCCCTGCGGTACAAGCCAACGAAATCAAGGGCAAGGAGCAAGAATCGCGGACCCGCGGTCAAGGCAATGATGAGTTGAAACACTGATCTCTCCGGGTACCGGTCGCCAATGGTGGCCGAAACACTGGGGAACCACTCATCCGGGTAGCCAAACGAGGAGTTTTGGACAATTTTGTGGTAATGCAAGTAGCACCCCACGGCCAATGCCGCGAGGAACGACGAGGATGCTAGAATCGTATGGGCGTGCGCTATGGCGCTGGCGTTGAAGGTGAAAATGTCTGTTTTTTCATCTTCAACCGCCGCCGGTTGCAATTGTTCGTTGTCGGTCATTGTAAGCTGGTGATGAGCAACTCTGGCGAAACAATTGTGGTGGTTTTAAATGGACAAATGGGGTGGAAGTTGTTGCTTTGAAAAGCTTGGACAGTTTTTTTGTGCTTGTGTTTGTGGCAGCCTTGCCTGGGGGGGGGAACAACTGAAATCTAAAGGGGAATTGGACCATACAGAACCGTAAGCAGTGACACTCCTCTAACAAGACCTAACCTATTTGCCCTCAAGGGGTCTAGACGGAAGGGGGAAGATACTTGGTAGATCTACCCTTTCATCAACGGGTCGTGCACCAGTGCCATATTCCAATCCAGTAAAAATTCATCCTTTGGCAAGAAAGAAAAAAAAAGCAGACAAGGGCAGGCGCTAACCACTGGCACAGACACAGTACAGTACAGCCAACATAGAGAACACCCCGACACAGCACAGCACATACACCATGAGTAGCTACGCAGACCATCCAAGGCCCGACCTAGTGTCGTTTGACAACATCAACTACGACAACTTGAAGGAAGTTGAAGCCGCTAGAACGTCCATGATGAGAGAACAGTGGATAAAAGTGGAGGAGTTGAAGGTTACCAGACAAGCATTGCAAAAGTGCGTGACATACCACGACATTGACTACAAGAGGAACTGCAAGTTCTTGGCCTTGAAGTACTTGAAAATGATTGAGGATTACCAATTGAAGGGCTACCAATCCTACCAAAAGAACGACTGGACAAAGTGAGTGAATGAAACAACATGTAGGAAGGTGACAGAGTCATCTATGATGCTGTAGAGATATACTCTCTTTGTATTGCATTAAAGAATCGTCAATATACGGAATGACAAATAATCATGCAAGCTTCTCAGTGAGTCTGTGAGTTTCTAGCTTCTGCGACCTTCTCTGTAAGTTTCTAGTATTCCTCTCATCATCACTAGAGTTATCGATGTTGATGCCTTGTTGTATCTCTCCTCTCCTCTCCTCTCCCTCCCTCCCTCTCCTCTCCCTCCCTCCCTCTCCTCTCCCTCCCTCTCCCTCTCACGTGACCATGATCGCCAACTGCCCAATGAAAATGGCGAAAAACATTTTGTGCCCCGAAGAAATGATTTCCCCAGGACACGACCTTCACACCAAAAAGAAAGGACGAAAAAATTTCAACATTGTAATAAGGGGAGCCCATACAACCAATCTATACTCTGTACAACAATGTTTCGTTTAGGTGCATCGCAGGTTGCTCAGAGAGCAACCGTCTCTAGCGCAAGGTATGTTAATACACCACCCACCCATGAATTGTGGCATTGCAAAAAGGGGAGGGGAGGTTCAGAGGGGTGGGAAGGGGGATAAACAAGGGGGAGTCCAATTGAGCCCTGAATTGACAAAGTCCCGTCTTGCATCTTCCTAGCAGAATCCACCGTTGCCGTTATCATACTAACCCATTCAACCAGAAACTATGCCACTTTGCGTGAAATTGAAATGAG
The DNA here is from genome assembly GCA_030585045.1 of Zhuliangozyma parablackwelliae. Taxonomy (NCBI): domain Eukaryota; kingdom Fungi; phylum Ascomycota; class Pichiomycetes; order Serinales; family Debaryomycetaceae; genus Zhuliangozyma; species Zhuliangozyma parablackwelliae. The sequence continues at coordinate 18,371 of JAJMCF010001675.1, read as the reverse complement.
ACTCAAGTCCATCAAAAACATTGAAAAGATCACCAAGACCATGAAGATTGTTGCCTCCACCAGATTAAACAAAGCACAAAGGGCCATGACTGCATCCCGTGTGTTTAAAAAGTCCGACAAGGAGTTTTTCGAAAACGCCGACCCCGTAGTTGACGCGGAAGACACCGGCAAGACATTGTTGATTGTTGTGTCTTCCGACAAGGGGTTGTGTGGTTCTATCCACTCGCAAGTCGCCAAGTCCGCCAGAAGGAGAGCCTTGGCTTTGAACGGCAATGTCGACGTTGTTGCCATTGGTGACAAGATCAAGGCCCAATTGTTGAGAACCCACCCTGAGGAATTGAAATTGGCCTTTAACGGTGTCGGCAAGGACGCACCAAACTTTGCCGAAGTGTCGCGGATTGCTGACGAGATTGCCAAGTTGGGACAATACGAAAATGTCGAAATCCTTTACAACAAGTTTACCTCCAACGTTTCGTTTGAGCCCTCCAAGTTCACCATCTTTGGCGCCCATGCCATTGCCAATGCTCCAGGGTTGAACAAGTACGAGTTGGAAGGCGAAGACACCCCCAGCACCGTGGCTGAATTCTCATTGGCCAACAACTTGTTGGCTGCCATGGCTGAGGGTTATGCTTCTGAAATTTCCGCCAGAAGAAACGCCATGGACAATGCTTCCAAGAATGCTGGTGACATGATCAACAAGTACTCGATCTTGTACAACAGAACCAGACAAGCTGTCATTACCAACGAGTTGGTTGATATCATTACTGGTGCCTCCTCCTTGGACTAAATGTAGTGAATTCTATAGTCATCTACTCAAAAAGTGAAAAAAAATTATTCTTTGTGGTTCTTTCTTTTATCAAGTCTATAAGCATTCCTCAATCAATGTATCAATCAGCCTTGATTGCCCCGTATATCCTTCTTACAAATATCAACCCAGTAATCACCCCCACGGCACCACAGGCAACGCCAACAATAAACGAAGCCAACGCCATGTAGCTAAAGTACAACAAGATGCTGACGAAATCGTCAACATTGAGAAAGTTGAAAAAGTAGTAGGTGGAGTACGCGTAAATGTACCACCCAATGGACGAGCCGACTTGGAAAGAGAGCCACGTCCAGTTGGCGTCATTGTACACCGCAAGGGAAATGTACACCGCCACAATGGTGCTCTCGATAATGACAATGATCAACATGAGCGTGGTGACAAACAAAAAGCCATACATAAAGTAAAACGTAGTCTTTTCCAACCACACCGAGTTGAAGATAAATAGGAGCTCCACGTACACCACCCCAAACGGTATCAATCCGTACAAGCAGATTCGGCGGAGGTATGTCGTTACAAGCAGAGCCACGGGTGTCTTTGCTGCTGCTCTGGGGATGCGGTGCTTTTCGGCGAGGGGGCTGGAAGAGGCCGATTTGGCCACGCTGAAGCGGCGCCTATTGCCATAAATCCCACCAGTGATACCCAAGGGACACTGGATCAAGATGAAAAGGAGTAGGAACACGACAATGGTGCCAAACGGCAACGCACTGGATGAGTCCTTGGCCCACACAAAGTAGTTGAGGAAAAACACAAACACAAGGAGGAACGCGGGCATGGCGGCACTAAACAACAACGACAACGATATCGCCTGTTGTGATGGGTATACATGGTTGACGTTGCTCCCGGAAAACACCTTGTACAAAATAATGCCCAAGTATGAGGAAACCACGCCAGAACCAATAAAGCAAAAGATGGATAGTGAAAAGAATGCCCCCTGATGGCTATTGAAAAAGGTGTTTTTCGACCCCACTGTGTTCAACATAAAGATGATAATGACCCCGATAACGGCAATCAACATCTGTACGCCGGCGGCGGTCAATGTCGTCAAGAGCAACGCGGCACGAGGGGCCCGGTTCACTTCATTGACGAGGTTCTTCCACCCGCCATTGTCGTCGCTACTACTACTAGTGGCGGCAGCAGCATTATTGGCAAGGGGCAACGTCAACGCCGAGGTGCCAGTGCCCGACCCCGGTTGTATGTCCTTTTTCAAAACCTTGACCAAAACAACCATGGCCACCAATGCCCCGAGGAAAATGAGAATTATCGAGTTGACAAACGAGAGCCAGTGTATGTGAACTTGCCGGCCATTGGTTTCGTTCTCGTAGTAGAGGTCCCACCTCGAGTCGTAGTCAATGGTATTGTCCTCTCGCCAGTAAACGGAATACGTCCAGGGGATGGTGGTTTTTTCCTTCACCAACTCGCCCTTGGCGCTCTTTCTATACTTGAGGGCAAAGTTTTGGTACGTCTTGGACGACCCGGGGCACTCTTCGTTAATGACACTTTTGGGGTACACCTCAAACCCCACAATGGAATGCTGGCCATTGCCCTCGCGGTGGTACCGAATCACCATCATGATATGGTTATAGATGTAGCTAATGTCCTTGTGGACAAACCCGAGCGGGAACCCCGCCGCATAGTACTTGTTCTTGTGGTTGGAGCTTTCAAACGTGGTGGCGCCTGGCAAGCCATCCACGCTCCAGTGGACAACGTACCCATCTTTAATCAAGTCCGAGGCCCGCTTGACCCCGCGTTCTGTGGTTTTCAAGTCGCATAGCCGACTGCAGGGCATATCCACCCCAAAGTACAACTGGTACCCGCTCTGCCAGATGCGGTCGCCGCGGAGCACTTCGCCGAGCGACAAGTGCACGGGCTTGGCCCCATTCATGGGCGGACACACAAACGGCAAGTTGTGGTATTCATAGGGTAGTTGGGTCGAGTCCGACTCGATCTTGTTCACGAGCAAGTCCACCTTGTCGCCACGGGAGTAGTATGTGGGCTGGAAGCCAAAGTCGAATGCGCTGGCAAACGCAAGAAGCGCTGCTAGCGCGAGGTATATTAGCATGGGGGGGAAGCAGGGGAGGATGACTTGTATGTGATGGCAGCTGTTCTCTAATTCTCGGGGTATGTTCAGCAATGGCCTCTGTGTGTGTAGCTGGATCAGTGGTGTGTGTAGCGCCTCGTTTTTTTTTTTTGTTGTTTGTTGTCCACACAAATTTTTTCTTCTTCTCTCTCCACGGCTTTCTTTCTTTATGGGGGGGGCGACTATAATACGTTTTTTAGGTATGGGCTGTGAAATGCGCCCTTCAAAGAGAGGGCTTGGGCTTTTCCCCAAGTTAGGGTTCACTGTGGATGCCCTGGCGCCATTGCGTCAATCAGAGATAGGGAGATAGTGGTCAAATAAAGTTCAATACAAACAACAACAACAACAACCACAAAAAAATTTCATAATTTCAAAAAGCGTGTTTTGTGCTGGATTCTTGCTCCTTGGACGTGTCGTTCTTGTGCTGGTGTTTCAGTTTCGGCAATAACTTCCACTTACACACTGTACATACACAACTCTACTTATCCTTCAAGTTCTCCATGGCTTCCCGGATCAAATAGTTGCCCTTGGGGTCCAAGTTCAAGGCAATGGTAAACTCCCTTATCGCGGAAAACTTGTCGTTTTGGATATTGTACAACTGTCCAAGAAGAAACCGCACACTTGCTTCATCGGGCGCAAGCTCCTTCAACACCTCCAAGCTCTTCAACGCCTGCGCGTGCTGCTTCATCGAAAACAACAACTGGCCCTTTTTGAATATCGGGAGCGGGTTCAACGGCTGGAGCTTGTTTGCGAGCTCATATTGTCGAAGGGCAAGGTTCTTCTTGTTGAGCTTCTCCAACACCATGCCCACGCAACAAATGAGAATCACATTGATGGGGTTGATGGACACCGCCTTGCGGAAATGGTAGTCGGCCTTCTGGTAGTCGCCGAGGTTGATGTACACCATGCCAATGCCGTAGAGGGCATTGTAGTGGCGCGGGTCGAGGAGGAGACTGACGCGGAAATTCTCCAACGCCATTTCGTAATTGTCATTGCCGAAATATTCGTGGCCCTTGAGCGTGTACGCATAGGTAAACTTGCTGTCTCCCTCAATCGCCTTGTTGAAGCACCGGATGGCTTCGTCGGGTTCGTGGGTGAGGGAAAATAAGTTGCCAATCGTGCACCAGGTGATGGGGCTGTGCGGCGCCAAGTCGTGCAACTCGTTGGCGAGGTACGTGAGCTCCACCTTCTTGTGCAAGTGCCAAAGCAACGTGGAAAAGTACTCCATGTCCTCGAGCCGGGTCCGGTCGAGCTTCCTTAGCCGATTGAAATAGTGCTCCGATTGCTTATAGTTGACAATCTCATAGTGGAGCCTCCCGAGCTTTGACAACACCCAGGGGCTATCCTTTTCACCGTCACCCAACAGCTCAAGTAATCGTATCGCCTTGTAGCAGTCGTACTTCATCATGGCTTTGATACTCTTGGCAAATACCTGGTATAACCCTAGTAGGTACTTTTCGCTCTTGGCAATCTCCTTGCTGGCCAAAATCGACGAGTTGGAGCTGCTTGAACTGGCGGCCGAGGGCGCCACCCCGCCCACACCGGCGCCGGTTCCATTTGCTGCCGCGGCGGTGCTGTTTCTATTTCGCTTCTTTGGCGGCGTTTCGTGCGGCTGGGAAATCAACCGCGAGGTGATTTTGCTAAAACTCTTTTTATCCGACGGCTTGGCAAACTCAAACTCGGAATGAGTTGCACCACTGCTGTTCAAATTGGACTTGCGCAACGGCGCATCGGGGGCACTGGGGTGCTTTATCCTCGGCGTGGAGTACAACTCGTGGTCGGCATGTATGCTCACCCTATTGCCCCGGTCGGCAAACGGATTGCTCAAATCAACCGTCCCGGTCCCGGCCCCTACCCCCATCGCTGCTGCTGCCCCTGCTGCTGCCCCTGCCCCTGCCCCTGCCCCCGCTACTGCCCCAACTGATGTCTCTTCCCCCTCTTCATCTCGCTGCTGCTTGTACGTTGCCTTGACCCTCACATTCACCCCCAACTTGCATAGTTCCTGCCACGCCGTGAAATCAAACTGGTTCAACCGCACTGCGGCCGCATAATTCAACGCACTGCTCTTGACGTCGTGCACGCCCCTGTACAAGTCACCAAGCAAGTGGAAACAGCTCGCGGCATCGGGTCCTACCCTGCGGCTAGTCTCGTACCCGGCCCGCGTCGCCAAACTACTCCTCCCGCGTTCAAACATGGGCTTCGCCTTCATCATGGCATACACTCCCTCCTTGCACTTGTCGAGCTGCAAACAACACTGGCCAAACAAAAACGCACACCCAAGGTGCAGCTCGGTGTCTAGTAGCTTATTGTAGCACGACTTGTACTTATTCTGCCGAAACAAGACGAGACAGTAGAGGTGGAGCGAATCCTTGTCGGTCTTGTCGGACGCTAGCAATCGCTCGCTGGCAAACTCGGCGTTGGTATAGTTGAAGTTGTCGAGCGAGTGGATGATTATGGACCGTAGGTATTGCTGGGTGTATGCCATATCGGCATCTTCTTCTGACTGCATGGTGGGGATGCACACTGTTTTGGAAGCAGTTGGCTGACGTTGCCTCTTTGTTTTTCTGTTTTTTTGTTTTGTTTGTTTGTTTGTTTCTCTCTGCTCCCCTTTTTTTTTTTTGATATCAAGAGAGGGGGGGGTGTATTATTAAATCACAATTAAAGAGGTATTATTATACGTAGAATTTACAAACATCATCTTCACACACAGTACAGCGCATCACTCTTTAAGCTCATCACTTTTTAAGCTTTATGGAAAATGTGTGTTGGCCCGTGGCGTCGCTGGAATACGCCATAATCGACTCCTTCTTGCGGGACCCACTCAATACTCGCCCATTCGAATTGGCAAACACCGGCTTGGGTGCCGCATCCTTTGAATTGGGCTCGGTGGTGCTCAAGCGCTTGGGTGCTGCTGCTGCTGTGGTGGTGGTGGTGGTGGTGGTGGTGGAGGCTGTGGTGGCGGTTGCAACAGAGCTTGCCCCGGTGTCGTCGTGGGAATTCAGGCTCACTGGAGTCCTAGAGTTGTTGTTTTCAGCCAGATAGCTGGGACGATATGTGGATGGCGTTCCCCCGGGCGAGAGCGTGCTCCCCGACCTGGGCGACAAGAGCCCCGACGCGAGCAAATAGGGCGATGCAAACCCGCCGCTGCTATGGATGCTCTGCTGGGCAAGTGTCGGTGTCTTGGGAGTGAGGCCACCGGCACTCCCACTGTTGGCACGATTAATGGCATCTCTACTACTGGTGTCGATGCTCAACTTGGGCGCACTCACTGTTGTGTCGTCGTCGTTGGTCGAGTCGTTTGACGACTGGAATGACGAATCGTTATAAGGGTCTCCTCTGAAATACCCCTTTGCTCGCAACTCCTCGTCCTTCAACCTGGTCTCCTCCCTGGCCTGGGCAAGCATTTCCTGGGCTTTGCTCAACGACACTGTGGGGGTCGAGCAGCTGCTGACAACGGGCACGCTATCGTCAATGTCAATGGTTGCCGTCATCAACGCCTTCATCCACCCTCTCATGTCCTCCTCGGTCTCAACGGCAAAGTAGTGCGTCTTGGGCTGAGTAAAGGTCAACCCCTTCTTGAAGCCAGGGGCGGGGGGCACAAGCTTAAAACAGTAGCTACCAGCCAAGGTGGTGGACGCGTACATGGCCGCATACTTGTCGGCCCTAATGGTGTCTTCATTCTCCCCGTCGATAGGTAGCACCTTGTGCGCCGTGATATCAATCAACCCCTTCTCCTTCTTGTCCCTCAAGGACGAAAAGTACGACAACCGGGTGCCATGCAAGGTGAAATACCGGGTTCTCCAGTGCAAGTTGTTGCCCGATCTCTTTGACATGTACCCGCTGTGGTCAGCAGTCTTTATGGCATCGTCGGGGGTGATTTCACGTATACCTTCTTGGAACGCTGACGTCTTCAGCTTCTTGGATCCAGTCATGTTGCGGAAATTTTGAGTCGACACTGTACGCAACGACTTTAAGCGGGAAGCTCCAGGGCGCACGTTGTTGTTGTTGCTCAACGCGGCAGAGTCGCTGGAGGCGCGTTTTTCGTCTTGTAGCTCCACTGACGACCGGGGCATTGTTGAGGATACCTTCTTGGGAGACAAGTTGGCATTGTCGATATCAATAGGAGAATCGGGTTGCTTGGTGTCAGCAGCAGCGGCGGCGGCGGCGGCGGCGGCGTCGTCGCCCGGTCCGGGTGATGACGCCTTGTTGGTCGTGGGAGTGCCAATACTCTTGGACTTGTCGTCGGAGACTTGGGTGGGGGTTCCGGCGGCAACTTTACCAACTTCCTCGGTTCCAGAAAAAAACGAAAACATGGACGAGTGTCGCTTGTGGCTCTGCGCGTGCGATGTGTTTCTCGTGTGTTGGCGGTTTGAGGCCTGCGATGCGTTTCTGTTGTGGGTGGAGAGTGTGTCGTAGATTGACGAGGCTGGCCGTGATGTGTTGCTTTGCAAGGCTTGACTGGATGCGTTGGTCCTTGTCATGTATAACCCATACGGCTGGTTTGGCGAGTCCACATTGGCGTTGGCGTTGGCGTTGGCATTGGCGGTGGCGTTGGCGTTGGCGTTGGTGCCGTTGCTAGTTCCAGCACCAAACTTGTAGCCAGCATCCAAGGGGCTGACGGGTGGCTGGGGTGCCTTTCTTGGCGACATGAAGGAGCTGCCGCCATTGGGGGTGTGGGGTCGGGAAAGGTCATCCATCGACTGAGACAAGCTCCTTTGGTGGTGCTTTTGCACGGTGGACATGGACGATCCAGAGGCGTCGCGCAAGTCGACCGAGGGCATGAGCAGCGGCTTTTTAAAGTCTTCTGCCGGGTCCTGCAACGTTGTTGCTGCCGTGGGGGGAGAGTTGAAAGAGGTGTCGTCCTTTTTGGAGGTGGACCCGGTTGACTGGGAGTTGTTTCTGCTTTGCTTGATTTTGGCGCTCCGCAAGTTCATTTCCTTCAACTTTTCAATTTCCTTGTGGATTTCAAACCTGGTGCCAAACGAGTCGATTTCCAACTCTTTCAAGTGGGCCAAGTCCAACTCAAAGAGGATTGCTCCCGTGATTTTGTGGTTGGAAAACTTTGCTGCCACGTCCATATCAAACCCTAGGACGAGGGCAAAGTACGACGCAACTTGCTTTGGGGTCCAGGTGCTAGCTTGGAGCGGGTTCAAGTCGTCGGTGAGTGACTGCCGAGATGGGTTTCTTGTGTGCTGGATGGATTGCTCCTGCTGGGAAGCAGCAGAAGTAGCAGCAGAAGCAGCCACACTTGATTTTTTGGCGTCGCCATTGATAGTGCCTCCGTTTGAGTGCTGCATCTCCTCCAATGCCTTTTCAATCTCGCCGTGGATGGGTCCATTAATGTTTAGCTTTTCAAACGAGTCGTTGAGCCCGGCATCTTTGTTGGGGTTGAGGTTGGACGAGACGTGGACGGTGGCTTCGCTTGGCTTGGACGCTGCGCCCGGTGGCGTAATCACGCGCCTGCTTCTGCTCCTGAGCAAGGTCTTTTCTTCATTGTTTGCGAAAATCTGGGTGAAGGACTTTGGGTACAAGCCAACCTCGTTGGTTAGCAAGTTTTTGCCCATGTACCAGCCATCGTTGTACTCGGAGTCGTCTGCCAACACTTCAATCTTGTCGCCAATTTTGAGACTGAGCTCGTCGCCTAGTCTGGCGTTGAACTGCTTGATACAGATGTAGGTGCCGCCAGTCATGTGTGTGGTTTGGGGCTAGCCTTGTTGGTTGGTTGGGTTACCGTTGGTTACTGTTGGTTGTCTGGTTGTCTCTGGTTGTTTATATTGTAATTTTTTTTTTTTTCCCTCTGTTGTATTTCCCTTGTCTGGTTGTCTGGCTGTCTTTTTCTTTTTGGCTGTTTTTCTTTTTCTTTCTTTCCTTCTATCAAAAAAAAAAAGAAAATAAAAATAAAAAAAAAAAAAAAAATGTCTCTGCCTTGTTTTTTTCTCCGTGTTGTAAAACAAAAAGGCGAGTGGCGCTATCACTGAAGAATGTGCGTGGCAGTGTGTGTTATGAGCTTTGGTGGTGGAGAACGCTGTTGCACCAGTTAATTCTTATCGTCGTGTGCTTGGTGTTGGGAAGCTCTAGTGGCTCACATGCTCACATGCTCACATGCTCACACAGGGCGGGCAAAGGGGGAGGGCTATTAGGTATGGCAAATCTTTCCTGAGTGTGGTCGTGTCTGGTACCATTTTCCCCTTTTGGGGCAGTGCGGCGCTACAGATAAAAATTAAAAAATTAAAAAAAAAAAAGGAATTCCACAAAGGGTACTTGGACCTGTGCAGGTCTAGATTTGCGGTGTGTGGTCACATGACTTTACCCAAGAATGGCCAAAGCACCAGCAAGTGTGAGAGAACCCCCCGAACCCCAACTGAAACAGCCGCTTGATGTTGCCAAGAAAGGGAAAAATTAGGGTTATCTAATAGATACTATCGTGTCTCTCAGGGCGGGAGTGTGTGTTGTCTTTGTCTTGTCTGCTGTTTGCTTGTGATTTGTTTTTGCCCTTGGTTTGATATTATTCGTGTCGTGTCGTGTACTAGTGCCAATATATGTGTATATGCTACCGTGCGCTACCATTTCTATCCAATCAAACTCCCCAGCACCAAAGCAAGAGCGTTCAAGGGTGGAGAGATAGATCTTCAACTGTTGAGGGGCATCTTTGTGTGTCTCTATATTTCAGGAGATTTCTTCCAAGTTTATACATTTTTCGATATTTTTCACCCAAATTTGGAAACAAAAGGGGAATGCACCTTCACTACATTGGCTCCTGCCCTCTTCACTAGCTTCTTTCTATCCCCACGGTTTGCTAAAGGCAACGACAGGGACCAGTAACTGAATGAATGCTTGTGCCCTACACTTCCTATGCTTGTGCCTACACTTCCTATGCTTGTGCCTACACTTCCTATGCTTGTGCCCTACACTTCCTATGCTTGTCTCAAAAGTGCGTGTCGCTTTTCTGTGCATTTTTTTCCGACACTCACCTCTCCTGCCTCAATTTACATTTTTTCGCTTTCTTCTTTTTGCCTCCCTCTTTGAGTGTGGGTTTTTTTTGCCTCCATAATCAAGAGGAATCGCAGTGTATCAACGGTGCAAGGAGAACAAGTGTTGCCAACAGTATCAGCAACCACAGACATATCATCAGGCCAAAGCTGCTGTCACAAAAGGTATCATCAAGAAAACCGCCCAGTTACTCTAGCCACCAGGGAATCGCGCATCAGCTTTCCCGATCACACTTGACACACACACACTTGTAACCGGTTTCCACCCTGTCGACAAGGACATACAACAGCATATATACCCCCCCACCCCACAGCATAAGCAACTATGGCCAAGAACATAAACGAGGAGGGCAAGATCCAAGCAGCGCCCGCTGCTCCGCACACAGACGACGACATTAGCATTGCTGACGCCGACGAGATCCATGACGACTCACATGACGACGACGACGAGGACGCCAGTCTCTTGAGGTTGTCGCAGCAAGCACAACATAGAAGAGTACACCAGAATAGCCTGTCTGACTTTGAAGATGCACAGGACAACACCTTTGAAGAAGACATTATTGAGGACCACCACCAGGAGGAAGAGGTACATGAAGGAGACGGGAACCACGACGACGACGAGGACGATATTGGCATGATTGAGTCTGCCGAGTTTCTACGCCAACTCATAGATGCCAGAAGAAGGGCCGAAATCGACCCGGGAGACGCGGAACGCAGTGGCGACGGAGAAGACCACGATGAAGACATGTACGACGACGACGACGACGACGAAGAGGATGCGGACCCAAGAGCCGATTTGTTGCGGGCTATTGGCGCCCTCTCGGGAAACAGAGGAGATACCAGTGCCGCCGCCAACAATGCCAATAGCGCCGGGTCAGGGTTTGTTGACGTTATGCAAAGGTTGATTGGCGGAGGTGCCATATTCTCCGGCAACACCGCGCGAGACTTTGGCGAGATTGATTCGTTGATCAACAACTTGGACCAGAGAGGTGACACCTATATTGTGCTAGAGTCATTGAATGAGCTCTCGGAGCGGTTGTTGATGATGAATGGAATCACCGCCGAACGCATGATCCCCGCCAACCGATTAGCCAAAAGCCTTGTTGGCATTATGGAAGACCCTCGGTTGAGCGAAGAGTTGGAGCTACATCTTGTCGCTTGCCGCTGCTTGTACAACTTTTTGGAGGTGAACCAAGACTTTATCCACGATGCATTGAACAACAATGCGGTGGCGGCATTGTGCAACAAGCTCTTGGAGATCAAGTACATTGACTTGACGGAGCAGGCGTTGCAAACTCTCGAGATGATTGCGCGCGACCCCGTGTCGCACAATAGCATCATTTCCAACAATGGACTCACCGCGTGCCTACAATACTTGGACTTTTTAACGGTGCATGCCCAGAGAAAGTGCCTCGCGATTGTGTCGCAAGCATGCACCAACGTGGCGGTGGCCAACTTCCCCATGGTGAAGAATGCGTTTGACAGCATCTCTGACGTGGTGAGGAGCCACTCGGACCCCGTTGTGGTTGAGCATGCGTGGTTGACCATTTCGAGAATTATTATTTGCTTCAAAAACAAGCCCGAGTATCTCAATGAGTTGTTTGCCGAAAAGGATTTGCTCTTTAAGGAGTTTACCAATGTGATTGTGGTTAGCTGCAACAAGTCGCTGAATACCGGGTCTGAGAGCAACAAGGTTGCGCTCAACTATGGGACGTGCTTGACCTTGATCAAGTCGTTGATAATCTTGGTGAGTGTTAGCGTGGGCGTTTCTCGGATACTCATTAGTGATTGCCAAATTGGGCAAATCATTGTCAAGTCGTTGAACAAGTATGCGAGATCCAAGGAGGCTTCAAACACGGAGCAGGAAACAGTTTCAATCGAGGCATTGATGGCGGCGCCACGAGAACTCCTTTCCCAGTTTTTGTCCTTGATTGGCTACCTTGTCCCCATCTACTACCCGCCAAACGAAGAGGCGTTGTACTTGCGTCCTGACTTTAAGGAGTACGAAGAGCGGACCAGCATCAACACTTCGAGAGTTGAGTTGTGCCGAGACGTTATGCCGAGCGAGTATTGGAAGTTTGTCAATGACGTTTGGTCCTTGCTCATTGTCTCGTTTCAGGCCACCATGGATTATGAGATTCGGAGAAAGGGGTTTATCAACTTGTACCGTATCGTCACCTCGAATGACGATGGCGACTTTTCCAAGATTAAAGATGTCGATGCCATCTCGGGTCTTTTGGCTTCTGTTGTCAACCAGTGCCAGCCAAGTGTGGCAAAGGACTTTGCCGGGAGGGAAGACGTCGATATGATGCAGCGCGAGGTAGGTGGAGAGCAGGGAGCAGAAGAGGGGGAAGAGGTGGAGGATGAAGAGGAGGAGGAGGAGGAGGAGGAGGAGGAGGAGGAAGAAGAAGAAGAAGAAGATGATGATGACGAAGAGGATGAAGAGGAAGATGATGACGATGACGAAGATGACGAAGATGATGAAGAAGAAGAGGATGAAGAAGATGCGGATGATAGTTTTCCCAGCAGAAACGGCCCTGAGGATATCATCAAGCTCAATTCAAACATGTTGTTGCTAAGCTCAATGAAAATCATCAAGGTATTGCTTGAAAAGTCCCCCTTTGCATTCCTCCAGCCCTTTGAGAGAGAGGGATTGATCAAGGATGTGTTGGGCATACTCGCCGACATGAGGCACAAGGTGCACGTTACTGTCGAGTCTGGAGATGGGTCCAGCCACTCGGTTGTTGCCGCATACTCCAACAGGTATATTGACGCCGAGTTCACCAAAGAGTACGAGTTTAAACTCACCAGCCGTGCCATCTACAGCAAGATTGTCACCACCGCGCTTGATATCGAGAAACAGTACCACGCAAGCAAGGTTTCAGGCTCGCAAAATGTGCCCAACCACATGAAAGTGTTGGAGAACATTAGACAAACACTCCAAGACCCAAAGACAACAAAGACTTATGGGTACACCCAGTGGCGGCACTTGTGGGACGAGCTCAAGCTTGCCCTCAATGGCACCGGGGATGGCCAGATCTCGAGCTTTGAGTTGATCTCATCGGGGTTGATTGAAATCTTGACCAGCGTGTTTACTTTGGAAGTTGGCGACTTTGAAACCAGTGATTGCTACCGTGCATTCATTACGTCGTTCTTCGCGTCCGACCATGCCCATGAAGCCAAACTTCTCGTGCAAAAGCTACAAGAGGCATTGACCCGGTCAGAGTCGTTTGATGTCGTGTCGACTGGAACTTCGGCTTTGCATGCTGGCGGGGGCCACCTCCGAGACCAAGGGCAGGGAGCCATTATGGCGAACCAAATCAAGCTCAAACTCGCTGCCGAGGGTGAGATAACCAACGAGCGAAAGTTGCCAGGCAATATGCAAAATATGATTTTGTCGGTGCACGCGATTGCCACGTTCAAGTCGGTGTTTGCGTTTTTGAAGCAAAGGTTTAGGTTCCTTGAAGAGGTTGGCGGAGCCTTTGGCAGTACCAGAACCTCCACCACCACCACCACCATCGAGGGAGGGGAGGAAGATGACAACAACAACAACAACAACAAGAAGCCCGAGTTGAACATTGAATTTTTGATCAACGGCGAAGTGATTCCCAACGAGACAACCATCTATGGTGCCATATACCGGTCATTGCAGTCCAAGCCCGATGAAATAGTTGCACCCACCAGGATCTGGTCGGCGGCGCACAATGTCACGTACCGAAAGGTGAGCTCGGAAGTTAGCCAGGAAAGCCCATTTGGGCACCATTTCACCCATCACGAGCGCGAATTGAACATGTACGACAATACAACCATTTCCACGTTGAATCTCCTCAAGGTATTGTTCAAGATGAATGCCTTTGCCAGCAGCGGGAAAGCGGACGTGATTGGCGCCAAGGAGTTTACAAACTGGAAGTTGACGGTCAAGTTGAACCGGCAGTTGGAAGAGCCGTTGGTTGTGGCCAGCGGCACGTTGCCCGGGTGGAGCATCCACTTGACGAAGCAGTTTCCGTTTATATTCCCATTGGAGACGAGAATCTTTTTCTTGCAGTCAACGTCGTTTGGGTACTCTAGGTTGATTCACCAATGGCAGTTGCGCACCAACCAAGGCGGCGAAGACGGCAACGGTGGGAACAACAGCAACGGCAACATCAACAACAACAACAGTAGCCGGCCGCAGTTGGGCCGGCCTACGAGACACAAGGTGAGGATATCGCGCAAGATGATGTTGCAGAGCGCAGTCAAGGTGTTGGGGTTGTACGGGTCCACCCCGGGCATACTCGAGATTGAATACTTTGACGAGGTTGGGTCCGGGTTGGGACCCACATTGGAGTTTTACTCCACGGTATCCAAAGAGTTTTCCAAGAAAAAGTTAAAGTTGTGGCGAGACCAGGACCCCGGGTCGAGCGACGAGGAAGCGTACGTTGTCAACAAGCACGGGCTCTTCCCCCTGGCCGTGGACAAGACGCAGGTGTTGAGCGACAATGGGAGAAAGGTGTTGTACTTTTTCTCATCGTTGGGCAAGTTTATCGCGAGGGCCTTGTTGGATTCGCGAATCATTGATTTCAACTTTAACCCCGTGTTTTTGAAGCTTGTACAGTTGCTCAACCAAGCCGGCGCGCAAAAGACCAACAACCACAAGTTGATGAAAAAGATGGCAACCATGGCCAATTTGAGGCTCGTTGACCCCGAGTTGGCAGACTCGTTGGAGCATTTGCAGAAATATGTGGCGCAGCCGGGACATGACCAGGTCCAGGATCGCGACCTGGTGACTGTTGACGGCGCCACCGTGCAGGACTTGTCGTTGTACTTTGAATTACCCGGCAGCCCCGAGTACCAGTTGCTTTCGCACGGCGACACCGCTGGCGTTGACACGCCGGTCACGGCCGACAATTTGGAGGTGTACATCCACAAAGTGGTTGAAGCCACGTTGTTCACCGGCATCATTCACCAAGCCAAGGCTTTTATGGATGGGTTCTCCAAGGTGTTTCCCATCAACTCGTTGGCCATCTTTTCGCCACACGAGTTGGTTGAATTGTTTGGCAATGCCGAGGAGGACTGGTCGCACGATGCCTTGACGTCCGCCATCAACGCCAACCACGGGTACACCAAGGAATCGCCGGCGATCAAGGCCTTGGTTGATCTTCTTGTCGATTTCGGCAGCGAGGAAAAGAGGGCGTTTTTACAGTTTCTCACGGGCGCCCCCAAGCTCCCCATTGGCGGCTTTAAGGCATTGAGACCCGAGTTGACCGTTGTGAGGAAACACGCTGAGGATGGGTTGAAGGATGACGACTATTTGCCGAGCGTGATGACGTGCGCCAACTACTTGAAGTTGCCCAACTATTCAAGCGAGGCGGTGATGAAGGCAAAGGTACTACAGGCCATACGAGAAGGCGCTGGTGCGTTCTTGTTGTCGTAGACATTGGGATATATATATATATGTATACATTTTGTTTTTTTATCAAATGCACGACCAAGTATATACAAAAGGGAGAGGGAGAGGGAGAGGAACGAACCCCCAAATTACTTCAACAACACCCAGCAACATGGCATCACACAAGCTCAACGAGTTGGTCGACTCATTGGTGCAGGCGGCGCCCCCCGTTGAATTGGGCAACGTCAACCGCAGTTTAGCCTCCATCATTGACGATTCGTCGTCGGTGGTTGAATCGTCGTTGGAGCAGTACATTCGAGAAAACGGCGACGTGTTCTCGGGGCGCATTGTTTCCAAGCACACCAAGGACCCACACTCGTCCAAGTACATTGACTACGTCAAGGGGGAGAAGTTTAGCATTGATTTGGCCAGCCACGCTGCGATTGACGTTGAATCGTACAATGGCGGCAGTGTCGGTGGTGCCTCCAAGCCCAGCCGCGAGTTGGTTGACAAGTTGAAGCAGTACGGCGACGACCACTACCCTTCGACATT
This sequence comes from Zhuliangozyma parablackwelliae, assembly GCA_030585045.1. Lineage (NCBI taxonomy): Eukaryota > Fungi > Ascomycota > Pichiomycetes > Serinales > Debaryomycetaceae > Zhuliangozyma > Zhuliangozyma parablackwelliae. Next base: position 2,559 of record JAJMCF010001675.1, on the reverse strand, counting down.
CGCCTTCACCGTCATACCTGGAACCAACAACGAGACGCGGATAATCATTATTGGCCAGCGGGCGAACCACGACAATTTCTACACCGGGAGATGGAAGGCGGAGTATATCGTTTCTGGAGACAAGATTGTTGGCAATGTCTCTGTCGATATCCATTACTTTGAGGACGGCAATGTGAGGATGAAGTACGACGAAACGGTTCCTGCAGGCAGTAGTGGTGGGGTGGATGGGCGCGACGCCTCGCTGGTTGTCAACTTTATCAATAGCTTTGAAAACGCAATCACCATCAAGTTGGTGGACCAGTTCAATACCTTGAACCAAAGCACATTCAAGAACTTGAGGAGATTGTTGCCCATCACGAGGTCAAAGATCAACTGGGGCAATGCCATTGGCAACTATCGCTTGGGCAGCGACGTAGTAAACAAAAAGTAAAAGAATGGTTTATTAGTGTGTGTGTGTGTGTCCCTATAGTAATTTATACAACATCCAAATAACAAAGAAACCAAGGAGGACCAACCCGACCACTCTCGTCAAGCTGGCGTTTCTGTTCATCACGTTGCGTAGTTCGCCCGATGTGCGCTTGACCGACGTCATGAGGGATGAAAAGTTGTCGTTGAGGGAGTCTAGTAGCGACGATTCGCCCTGTACGGCGCCGTGGATGTCGTTGTCCACTGTCGTCCGGAACTGCTGCAACGTGGACGCCAACCGGTCAAACTGCTGGTTGTTCTGCTCTTCCCGGTGGGAGTACAACGAGTCAGACATAGTTCCAATAGAGGGAGAGAGAGAGAGAGGTTGATTTTTTCTTTTTTTTCTTCTTTCTGTTACTGTGTCATTTACATACGCACCACTCAATATGGGTTTGCAGGGGGTCGACTATATGAGTTGCCATAGGCGCTATTGGACGGATTGGGACTGATATTGGCCTGGGCATGGTTGTAGCCAGGAGCATTGCCAAAACCGGCGCTGGTGGGCTGCTGTTGTTGTTGTCGCTGCTGTTGCTGCTGCTGCTGTTGCTGCTGCTGTTGCTGCTGTTGCTGCTGTTGCTGCTGCGTGTAGTTGCCCGATGTTGGGTACGGAGCTACACCAGGCGACGAGTACTGGTGCTGTATATGCTGCTGGCTAGCACGGTTGTTTATCGACTGCTCCAAGAGTCCGTTGTACGACTTGACATTGTCATTCAACTGGCCATTCAACACCGAAAGCTCCTCCTTCCGCACGCTATACTTGTCGATGGCATGCCCGAGCTGGAGGCGCAAGGGGACAATCTCATTGTACAACAGCGTCACTTCATCCTCATTGACAGTGTCGGCCTGGGGCGACGACAACAATGCCAACAACTTTTCAATCTTTTTCTGCTCCACATTCAACAACCGGGTCTCGGCGTCGAGCTCCTTCGCCACCTCCTGGGGAGACTTGTTTACAATGGGGGTGACATAGTTTAGGGGGAATATGCCGATTTTGCCGTTGGGCAAACTTCCCCTCCACCAGTCGCGGTACACCGACTCAATAACGGTTATGACGTCGCCCTTTTTGAACGACAACTCGTCTTGTTCGTACGAGATCAAGTCGTACAATGCGCGCACCTTGGAGACGGTGGCCACCGTCTCTGTTTCTGGTGGCGGCGAGCTGGTGTTGCCCTGCCCAGCACCACCAACAGCAGAGGCCGGGTTGGGCAAGGGCTTGTTGTCGAGGTACGTCTTTTTCATAGTCTGTTCTCGTTCGTATTCCTGCAACGACAATGTCAATACCCGCTGCAATTCGTCTTCCTCGCGCGTCTTGTCCTGCTGGGTCCGCTCTTGTTTCGCTGGTTTTGACGGGCCCGCCTGAAAGTACTGCGCATACTCGGACCTTGCTCTTGTGTATGCGTCATTCATTGGTTTCAAAGAGGGGTCGTTCTTCATGGCGTCGTTCAATTGGGAGAGCACCTCGGTTATCCTGTGCTTCACCGTGATGTGCAACTTGCGGTCCGAAAGCTTCTTGGTCAACTCCTGCAAGAATGACTTGGTGGCAATCTCTTGCTTCATTCTGGACCCGCAGTTTTCGGCAATCCCAGTGACGAGGGATAGGGTGCGCAAGATGACATTGGCATCTTTGGATGACAATTTGGTTTTGAGGGATGATATGGCAATTTTGGTTTCCACCTCCGGGTCCGACGATATTTTGTCGCACACGTCCAAGATGTACTGCCAGTTGTCTGCCGTAAGCGTTGGGTCAGTGGCTTTGTTGATTAGTGTCTCCAATGATGGCATTGTGTGGGGAGTGTTGGCAAAGGCAGGTGTGGCAAGGGCAGTAGTAAGGGTTGATTTGTAGGGAGGCAAACAATTTTGGGTGTGTGTGTGTGATTCAAAGTTGACTATATACAGGACGGAAATACAAGGGGAGGAAAGTGTTGGCTTGGCCCCCCCCCCCTTCAAGGGGGCTGCAAAACGGGGGACGATGAGCTAGGGGGAGTAGGAGGAGAGGTGTCCTACGGTGTCAGAACAGGTGTGGGGATACGGGGGGTCAATGGCAAAGTCAGTATTGTATTGTGCAAAAGAGTGCCCAAGAGGAATAGAGGAGGG
>JAJMCF010001673.1:12998-24750 GCA_030585045.1 Zhuliangozyma parablackwelliae | reverse complement strand
TTTTTTTTTGCATCCTGCGCTATACACCACCAAGTCTATTTAAAGCAAGGCCACGGCAGCAAGGTAAATCAAACTCCCCGCAGCTAAAGCCGAGGCACCACTATCGCCCGAAGCACTGGCTGCAGAACCACTAGCAGAGGACCCGGACTTTGACGAGCCACTTTTAGACGTGCCGCTTCCGGATGAGTTACTTCCGGACGAGCCAATACCGGACAAGCCACTTTCAGAAGAGCCAGTCTCAGACGAGCCACCGCCAACCGAGCTGTCAATATCCAAGGCAACAGGGGTTGAGCTTTCAGAGCCACCCCCAGAGGCATCACTTTTAGAAGCCTTTGTGGGAGCCTCGCTTGCACTTCCTGCAGGAGAATCGGCAGAACCAGTTGTGGCAGAACCAGTTGTGGCAGAACCAGTTGCGGCAGAACCAGTTGCGGCAGAACCAGTTGTGGCAGAACCAGTTGCGGCAGAACCAGTTGCGGCAGAACCAGTTGTGGCAGAACCAGTTGCGGCAGAACCAGTTGCGGCAGAACCTGTGGCGGCAGAACCTGTTTCAGCGGTACTAGCAGCACCTTTCCCACCAGTTTCAGCGGCCCCGGCGACTGATGCGGCACCGGCAGTTGCAGCACCGGCAATAGAAGCAGCACCAGCACCAGCAGTATCGGCGGCTCCACCAGCGGCAGCAGGCGCAGAAGTTTCAGAAGCTTTGGCGGCTGCTCTTTCAGCAATATTGTCGATAACGGCGGCGGAGGCCAATGAGGCCAAGGTTAATGCGTATGTGTACTTCATGGTTTAGATGTTTTCTTCTTTTGGATTCTTGATGTGGTTAACCAAGCACCTCTCAAAGGTCGAATCGGTGTCTTTATATATTGCAAAAAAAAAAAAAAGACCAAAGAGGCACAGCAATCGGGAGGGTATATTATATTCCACCTCCAGTCCCAGCACAATAGCAGTGTATCAGTGGTGGAATTTGCCTCTCGTCATGGCACGTTTTGGGCCATCTACATACAGTACACCTATTGTTGAGTATCTACTTGGTTGCAATTGTGCATATTGAGGGAGACACACTTTTTTTTTTTGTTTTTATTGGCTGTCGATTGTGTTGGCATATACATTGTGTTTGACTTGATTGTTTTGATTGAGCAACCCTGGGGGCTGTGGTGTTTATACAGCTTACAACTGTAACACATAACGACTTCCCCCCTCCCCCCTTTCGAGAGACACCTATTGTTTCCATTTGAGGAAGGGCGTTTGTTTGTTTACCTCTTACTCTTTATGGAAGCTGGGCTGTGGAACAGTCTACCCTGGGACCCATAAGGGGGTAAGGGCCCCCTTACCCCCTTTCCACAACACAGCCCCTTGCCATTGTTGACAGGTGCCAATTTTTGGCGTACCTGAATAATGATCTGGTGTAAACGGTTGGTGCACGACGTGCTGCCCCCTAATGTTGTGCACTCACACACGACCACTTTCTCTGACCCGCCGAAAGTGTTCCAGAACCATCCATGGCAAACAATGATAGTTTCGAGATAACCTGACCCACCACCATACCCCCCCTCCCCCCACAGCATGATTGCAACTGCACCCCTGCGGCATATATGACCACCAATCGAAAAAAGCATGCTAGATCAGACGACGACGGCGAGGATGACGACCCGTTGGTTGACAATGGTGGCAAGAGAATCAAGTTAGGCCAGATGTTTGCGGGTCTATCGCTAAAGGAGAAGCGGCCCCCAAACAAAGAATACCTCGTCAACGCCAACGTAAGCAACCCCGCAGTGGTTAGTAGCAGCGACACAACGTCATCCTACACCAGTTCTCACCTCAAGTCGTTCATAAACGACAGGATAACCGAGCATCTCCAGAGTGTGTATGCGGCGTCGGTGCGCGTGATACCCTGGTACAACTACAAGTTCTTGATCATCTACAGGTACCAAAGGTGGTTTATCAAGCTCTTTAACCGGTTTATCAAAAAGTACAATGAGAAAAACGGCACCAAGATTGCGCCATACAAGACATACGATAAGATTATGCAGCTAGTTCAAGACGGAGTGGTTACAATGACTGACCTTTTCAACATTGCCGGGGAAGAAAACAGGCTCGAGATGAAGCGACTCAAGTTGAAACAAAAGATGCGGCGAGCTGATCGAGACGTTAGAGACGCGGCGGCCGAGAAGGACTCCTACCGCGATCTTGGCTACAGCTACTGGGACAACCTCGATTTTGATAAGGATCTCGACATGTTGGATGCGCCACAAGAGCAAGAACCAAAGATTGTGCAATTAGAGGACGAGGACGAGGCAGAGGTTGATACTGACATTTCCATGGATGAAGAGTACGCGCCACACCCAGAGGGGCCAAGTTTGTAGGGACAGATTGTTTATAGATTAGGGGACAAAGAAAGAAAAAAAAAAGGGAGAGACCAAAAAGGAGTCACCACCAATGACTCCCTCCCTTCTTTGTCTTCCCCGGGAAGTGATTGTGCGAATATTCCAGCACTTGTCACCAGACGAGACCAAAGAGCTTATCCGCTACTATCAGAATGACCTTGCCGCGCGACCGATTTTGGATTTGCTCTACCAGCGGTTGTTCAACGGCAAGCTAATGATTATGAATGACGACCCGCGACACCGGTTTGATGGCGACTGCGAGTTGACAATAGAACTGCTCGAGCAAAAGTTCACCACCGAGAGCTACGAAAACAACCGGTTCCAGTCAATACGGCCCAACCACCTCGAGTTTAAGTTTTCGCGGCAGCATTGCGACTATATGAACTTTATCAGCAACTTGCACCAGTTCCACCAGTTGCTACAAACCACAAACCCGCAGCACTTGAAGTACTTTGACAATATACTACAACTAAGCGTGTACATTGACGCCAACCTAATAATGATTGAGAACCCCGACTCGCTCACGTCCATAACCATCAAGTTGTTGTTGGAGTTGAGCAACAACAAGCACATTGCCGGCAAGGTGCAGGAGTTGACCATAAAGGCGAGCGAGATTGGCACCATGTTTGTCCCGCAGTGGGTGCAGTTGTTTTGGAAGTTTACGGCATTGACCCAGCTCGACTTGCTGGATAACTTTCTACGAAGCAACTTTGACCACCATCTCGATGTGTGGAGCGCGGCCCGGTTTCCTGACACGTTGACGGCTTTGAATATGGACGGCAACATGTTGACGTATATATCTCGAGACTTTTTGGCCAGTGTCCCTGCCAGTTTGCGTGTGCTTCTGATGGATCGGAACGACGTGGAGATTATCGAGCCTTGTGAGTTGGGGGTGTTGCTCCCAAACTTGAAACACTGGAAGCTCAACCACAACAAGTTGAGCGTATTGGCCCCGAGCATGTTCAAGACTTGTCAGCGTGGCTTCCAGTTGGAGATTGCCGTGTCGTACTTGGACCAGAGCGACTTGAACAAGTTGAAAAAGATTGCCAAGGAGAGACTGTTTGTCTTGTTTGTGTAGGAAGTAGAGAATGCAAGGCTGTTTAGGATTTAGCATTACCTGTGTCTTGTCGACCCTTGGAGAGGGGGTACACTTTTGCACTATGGTCCCTGGGTTCCCGTTGCGGCTTTGTGTTTTGCCAACATTTTTTTCTTCCCTTTCTGTTCGTTCCCCGATGGTGACGACGGGTCCCCATTTTCGTTGGAACGAGGCCACCTACCGCCACAACTACCACCACCACCACCATTACCACCACCACCACCACCATGCTTGGACTATACAGATTGGCGGTGCCCCGCATACTACCGCTAACACGAAGATGCTTACACGTACCGACATCAAGACCAATTGGCCTCGTCAACACCTTGACCCACGCGAGAACGTCCCCACTGCACAAGTTCCAGCGACTCTTTTGGCACCAAGCCCGGTTCAACACCACCAAAGCAGGGTCCAAGGCAGGGTCCAAGGCAGGGTCAGGGTCAGGTCCCAAATCAATCAGAAGAGACATTCGCAAATTGATCCAACTAGCTCGCCCAGAGTACAGGATTCTTCTCTTTGCTATACTTTGTCTCGGCATCACTTCGGCGTCGACCATGTCGTTGCCCCTCTTTATTGGCAAGATCATAGACACGGCAAAGCCGCTAGAGGAGGGCGAGTCGGACGATGAGATTCGGATCTTGGGACTTACACAGTGGCAATTCTACTCGGCCATGGGGGCGTTGTTTATTGTTGGGGCCGGTGCCAACTTTGGCCGGATCTATCTCTTGCGGTTGTCGGGCGAGAAGCTAGTGGCACGTTTGCGGTCGCGGTTGTTTCTGAAGATATTGGCGCAGGATGCCTACTTTTTCGATATCGGCCCCACCAGGACAGGAATGAAGACGGGGGACTTGATATCGCGGATTGCGAGCGACACGCTGGTGATTTCGAAAAGTCTTAGCATGAACATTAGTGACGGCATGCGGGCGGTCATTAGCGGCGTGGTTGGCCTTTCGATGATGTGTTTTGTGTCTTGGAAGTTGACGTTGTGCATGAGCATGATGTTCCCGCCCTTGGTTGTCATGTCCTGGTTCTACGGCCGAAAGATCAAGGCGTTGTCCAAAATGATTCAGGAAAACATTGGCGACTTGACAAAGGTGACGGAGGAGAAGCTCAACGGGGTGAAGCTTATCCAGTCCTTTTCGCAACAGCAGTCGATGGTGCGTGGCTACAACAAGGAGGTCAAGAACTTGTTTAGTACCTCCATGAATGAGGGCAGGTTGTCGGGCTTTTACTACTCGGTCAACGGCCTTATTGGCAACACCACCATGATTGCCTTGTTGGTGGTTGGCACCAAGTTGATTGGCAACGGCGAATTGACGGTTGGGGACTTGTCGAGCTTTATGATGTATGCGATATACACCGGCTCGTCGGTGTTTGGGTTGGGAAACTTTTACACCGAGTTGATGAAGGGTATTGGCGCTGCCGAGAGGGTGTTTGAGTTGGTGGAGTATGAGCCAAAGATCCACAACCAGATGGGTAAGAAGGTAGAGAACTTGCACGGCGACCTCAAGCTCGAGGGGGTTGATTTCAGCTACCCCTCGCGGCCAGACTCGGTGATTTTCAAAGGCTTGAATCTCGAGATCAAGCAGGGCGAAAATGTTTGTCTTGTTGGACCCTCGGGCAGTGGCAAATCTACGGTGAGCCAGTTGCTTTTGCGGTTCTATGACCCCAATGGCGGGAAAGTGATGGTTCAAGACAATGATATTAGCAATCTCAACTTGAACCACTATCGTACCCAGGTGGGGTACGTTCAGCAGGAGCCGTTGCTTTTCAGCGGGACCGTGAGGGACAATATCGTGTTTGGGAAACCGGACGCCACACAAGAACAAATTGACCGGGCATTGACCTTGAGCCACGCGTCGTCGTTTGTGCACAACCTCCCGCAGGGGCTAGACACGTTGGTGGGGTCGTCCAACTCGACCCAGTTGAGCGGCGGCCAGCGGCAACGGATATCGTTGGCGAGAACATTGATTAGAGAACCCAAGCTTTTGATCTTGGACGAAGCCACCTCGGCATTGGACTCGCTCAGCGAAGAAGAAGTGATGAAGAACTTGCAGGGGTTGAACCGGGAGAGGGGCGTCACCTTGATTTCCATTGCCCACCGGTTGTCTACAATCAAGAGCAGCGACAGAATCATTGTGTTTAACCATAATGGAGAGATTGTCGAGGATGGGGATTTCAGCGAGTTGTATGGCAGCCCCAATAGCGAGTTCAACAAGTTGCTAAAGACCAAGAGTCTCGAATAGGGCTAGACCTGTAGATAGACGCAATACATAATTTTTGCTTGTGATATTTTTTCGTTGGGTTAACAATTTTCTTGCAGGGGGTTGGGGGGAAGAGATGATGATGATGATGATGGGAGGAAATGGAGGGGAGGGGAAGGAATACGTTTGTCGGTGGTCTGGGAGGAGGGGGTGACAGGGACGATGGACGGTTACCGTTGTACCCGGCTGCTCGTAATCGTTTTCTTCTGGCTAGGGGTTTGTAGTCCGCCGTTCCCTTGCAAGTACCTGCAGGGGATACTCTAGAATTGCTCTAATAGAGGGAAAGTGGGTGGGTGTGGCATTGTTGCATAAGAGATGGACGGCTGTGAGCACATGCAAATATGTAAATGTCTCACGTTGCCTTACGGGGCGGGCACACGCAAGAATACGCAAGAATATGCAAAAAAACAAACATACACCACGGCTTTCCCTCCCTCATTCACTTTGTAGTCTACAGTCCTTGTCATCAATTGTCGGGAAAGATGGAAGGGGGGGTAAGGGAAGGGAAGGGGAATCCGGATGGAGCGGTCCTGGGGCTTTGGTTTGCTTTGGGCGGATAAATTCTTTTTTAGTTTCGGCAACGCCTGCTACTCCGTGTGTGGGTGTGGGATTCCTTGTGTGTGAGGAAAAGTATAAAAATGAAACGTAGCCTAGCTTCACCAAACAGACGCTGATTTTATATATCGCCTCCCCCCTATACTCCCCATATTTCTTGGTTGTTCTGCTACAGATCCAATTCAATCTGTATTATAAAGCGCGGAAAACATTTCCTCTTGTCTCATCCCCGAGTTTAGCGGCAAACACTGGCGGCAACACAGCAAGCACTAATACGATAGACATGCCCATCAACAAAAGGGCAACAGTGGCGCTGAAGCAGAGCCCACTCAACTTGTCGAGCCGATCCGCCAATGGGATTGGTGGCCAAGACTCGCGCCCATTAGAACACGACAAGGTGTATGAAAAGCAGCAGCAGCACAGCAGGGAAGAGGAGGCGGATGAAGAAGAAGATGATGATGATGAAGATGAGGAGGAAGACATTGCCAGTCCATGTGGAGAGCTGGATGGCGCAAGCTTCTTTGCAAGCTTGTTCAACTCAACCACCATTTGTTCAGGGTTGGGGTCTCTTACCAACTTGCGAAAGCTTAATCTCGAAGAGGTATTGAACCTCAGGAGCAAGTTGACACCACACCACCCACATCTGCACCCGCATCCGCATCTGCACCCGCATCCACATCACAGCCCACAGCACAACCCACAGTACAGCCCACAGCACAGCCCACAACAAAATGAGCCAATATCGCGGCCAACCAGCCCCCACCCCCCTAGGAAAGCGTTTCAGGAATTGAATGTGTACGACAGCAGCGGCGAGAATGACCTGTCCAGTGAGTCCGACGACGAGGAAGAGGCTGCTGCTCAACCGTTGCAGGGTGGCTTGCCACGCGCAACCACAGAACAAAAAGGGCATGCCAAAGGTGAACCAAGTCTAGCTCCAGCAACCTCGACAACAGCTACAACCACAACAGCAACAGCAACAGCAACTTCTACTGCCCCAACCACAACATTACCCACCGCCTCATTGACGGCACTGACGTCTGAACCGACAAGCCAATCCACCCTCCGTCCAACCTCGGACCTTGCAGAGTCGCACCTAGACGCCGACCTGCACGATGCCTCCACAATCACCCTGAAACACGCCACCCCTCAGCCAGAGACCAATGAGACAGACGACAGCCAGCTCACGCCCTTGCAAGCATCCGTGGTAAAGAACCTTGACCCCCACGCCATAAGAGAGGGCGTGTTGATCAAAGTCAAAATGGGCAACTTTGACCCCTTTGACGAAAACAGCGTGCAAAACGTGGCTGTGAAGCGAGAACTACGCATAAAGATTGCCGACAAGCTACAGCGGGTGTTTGGCTTGAGCGACGACGACGTCTTTTGCGGCAACTACAGCGGGTGGCTCATCAAGGATGTGCTCTTGCAGGGAAATTTGTACTTGACGAGAGACTCGCTACTCTACTTTTCCTTTCTCCCCAAGCGGTTTTCAGCCGCCAGTAATCAGGGCACCCTCAAGGTTGACGATTCCTCCAACGTGGTGCACAAGGGATCGTTGGGGTTAAAGACGGCCAAATACGGCGACTCGACATTTACAACCATCTTGACCCACCGGTACTGGGCCATACTACGGTCAGAGACGTTGAGCATATACAGCTCGTCAACGGAGTTGTACTTTCCCATGCTTGTCATTGACATAAAGACGTGCATGTACGCGGAAATTATCGACAAGGAAAAGTTTGAACGGGAGGCGGTGTCTCCGCATACCAAAGGGACATCGGGCGTGTACACACCCACGCGGGAGAATGGCAGCAGAGATTACTTTTCTGGTACCGTGACGCCAAGAAACAATATGGATGATAGCACACTAGACTTTGGCTCGATGTTGTCTGAGGAGTCGGTGGGGGCTACCGAAGATACAGTTGAGGCGGCAAGCTCCAGTGTGTGGTTCAAGTTGGTTACTATGAAAAAGACGTACAAGTTTCTGTGCGACAGTTTGTTTTCCGCGCGGACGTGGTGTAACAACCTAACAAAGATGATATTCCACCACAACAACGCCAACGGGAGCGGTGAGGTGTTGGTCAAGATCCCGATTGCCAACATTGTCAGTTTCCAGAAGCGGGAGATTTTCACCGAGGAGGAGGAAGACAGTATTGATGATTCACAAAACGATATACCCCTCAGTTTGATGATTGAGTACCACGCCAATGGCGAGGTTGAGGAGAGGAAACGAGAAAGGTTGAAACGGAAGTTCAAGGGGGGCGATAAGCCCGAGAACGATGCGCAAAGAGTGTTTTTCTTGTTTCCCAAGAGCGGGATTGAGTTTTTCAAGGCCTTTGAAAACGTGTTGAACCGGCTGAAGCAGCAGGAGTCGCTGCTGGTCATGTTGGGAAGGACCCCCAAAGCTGCTGCAGCAACAGCAGCAGCAACAGGGGCAGCGCCCCCACTTTCGAAATCGTTTTCCACGCTCTCCCCGTCGCCCAACACTTTGGTGGCCCGGGTACTTGCCTTCAACAATATCATGGATGTCGGTGCCGATAGGGAATTATCACGAAGCTCCACCGAAGACTCAAGGATCAAAAAGATTGGCAAGATTGGCAAATCAATCGGGCAACTGACGGGACTTTTGAAAAACACCAGCATGAACAACCACAGTAGTATTGACTCGCTAACTTCCGAGGGTTCGCTCGCCAGTAGCATATCGAGCACAGCGTCCGACCAGTCCATCATGTTGCCCAAGGCTCTTTCGGCGCGGGGGTTGAGGAGTTTGGATATGTCTTTTGAAACCAGCAGAAAGAATATCGAAGACGCGGTACTGCGATACGGCGGCCAGGACTCGGAGAAGGTGCTTGCGTCTGTGCGCGATTTGCCCGGCCCGTCCAACTTATCGGAACCAGGTCAAAGCGCCAAGCCCGCTTCCACAATTGGCAAGGGTATCAAGGCGCTCTCCAACGTGGGGACCCGCTGGTCGGGTGCTCCCAGCCACTACCAAAAGTTTGGGGACGACAAGTACTATGTCAAGAAGGCAGCAGACCGTGAACTTGCGCAGAAGCAGTTTGAAGAACACTTCCCGATGGCGCACGACAAGTTGGTTGCCGCCTACTATGCCCATTTGGTGAGGGCCATCCCGGTGTATGGTCGGGTGTACATTGCCGAGCAAGAGATTTGTTTCCGAAGCTTGCTCCCCGGGGTATCGACCAAGATGATTTTGCCCATGTTGGACATTGAGGATGCCAAGAACGACGGTGTCCTGCTTGCCTACTCGAGGTTGCGGATCCTTGTGCGCGGGAGCCAGGGATTGTCGATTGAGTTTAGCTCGTCACGAGCCAGAGACGACTGCCAAAACTTGATTCTTTCGATATTGGAAAAGTTGCATTCAAACGAAGGATTCAGACCCCAGCCCCACCAGTGGGGCAACAACTATAGCCTTGAGGTGAGCAAAACGAGAATGGAGTACACCGATTCTGAGCGCAAAGCCATTGAGGATGCCGACTATAACCACGACATTCGCGGCGCCGAGCATAGGATAGAGTTGGCGCGGGTGAAGATGTTTGAAGACCGGTTGACGGCAGCTTCCGGGTTGGATATTCCTATAGTCCTCCAAGACTCTCCATTCTTCAAGACTGAGATGAGGCCGGCAACGTCGTACAACATCACTTTGCTAACCATTGGGTCTCGCGGGGACGTGCAGCCGTATATTGCGTTGGGGGCGGGGCTTGTCAAGGAGGGCCACCGGGTTACCATTGCCACGCACATTGAGTTTCAAGGGTGGATTGAAAAGCACGGGTTGGGGTTTAAAGAGATTGCTGGCGACCCGGGCGAGTTGATGTCGTTTATGACCACGCACAGTGCCATGTCTGTGTCGTTTTTGAAGGATGCGCAAGCCATATTCCGGAGCTGGATTGAAAAGTTGTTGACGTCGAGCTGGAAGGCGTGCCAAGGCAGTGACATTTTGATTGAGAGCCCCTCGGCCATGGCTGGTGTCCACATTGCTGAAGCGTTGGCCATCCCCTATTTCCGTGCCTTTACGATGCCGTGGACTAGGACGAGGGCGTACCCGCATGCATTTTTCGTTCCCGACCAAAAGAAGGGCGGGCCCTATAACTACTTGACGCATGTGATGTTTGAAAACATATTCTGGAAGGGGATAAGCGGCCAGGTGAATCGATGGCGGGTGAAGGAGTTGGACTTGCCCAAGACCAACTTGTTTCGATTGCAGCAGAGCAAGATTCCGTTTTTGTACAATGTGTCGCCCGTGATTTTGCCCCCCGCGGTTGACTTTCCCGACTGGGTAAAGGTGACGGGGTACTGGTTTTTGAACGAGGGCAATGGCGACTATAAGCCTCCCGCGGAGCTCGTGGATTTTATGAATACGGCCAACGAAGATGGCAAAAAGATTGTCTATATCGGGTTTGGGTCTATTGTGGTGAAGGATGCCAAGTCGTTGACCAAGGCGGTGGTGGAGGCGGTGCAAGCGGCCGACGTGAGGTGCATATTGAACAAGGGGTGGTCTGACCGAATGGATAAAAAGAGCAAGGACGTTGTTGAGGTTGAGTTGCCGCCCGAGATTTACAACTCTGGGGCCATTCCTCACGATTGGCTCTTTCCCCGGATCGATGCTGCGGTGCACCACGGCGGATCCGGCACAACTGGCGCCACGTTGCGGGCGGGGTTGCCGACAATTATCAAGCCGTTTTTCGGGGATCAGTTTTTTTACGCCACGCGGGTCGAGGATATGGGGTGTGGCATTGCCTTGAAGAAGTTGACGGCCAAGTCGTTGTGCAAGTCGTTGGTGACGGTGACTGAGAATTTGAAGATGATTGAAAAGGCCAAAAAGGTTAGCGAGCTGATTAAGCGCGAGCACGGGGTGCTCTCGGCCATTGAGGCCATTTATTCCGAGTTGGAGTATTCGAGAAACTTGATACTCATTAAGGATATCCACAACCAAAACTACAAGCGCCACCACCCAGACTTTAGAACGGCGTCTGGCGTCCAGTCGCCGGCTGAGGAATCGGAAGAGTCGGACTCGGAGTATGAGTCTCAAGAGGATGAGACGGAGTACGAAGATGATACTGAAGAGGAGGAGGATAAGGCAGGGGAGGATAACGAAAGGAGGGGTTAAGAGGATAAGGCAGGGGAGGATAAGGCTGGGTTTGGCCTTGACGGCCAAAATGTATAGATAGAGAAACAAAATCAAAATTGCAGCACGTGAAGCGTTGCAATCTTTTCTGAGTCATTTTTTTTTTTTTTGTTTTTTGTTGGTGAGCCGAGAGCCGATAGGCAAGAGGAGATTGGGGGTCTCTCTCTAGGCTGTTGTTCCGCAGATGGTAGGGTTGCCGAACAACAACAGCGTATCGAGGGACAACCCCCGCCAACACACTCCCTCAGTGGTCCTCTTTTGCTTTGCTGCTACGGTTGTGGGGGGGGGGGGGGGGGGGGGGGGGGGGGGGGGGGGG
>JAJMCF010001673.1:1848-12978 GCA_030585045.1 Zhuliangozyma parablackwelliae | reverse complement strand
AGGATATCCACAACCAAAACTACAAGCGCCACCACCCAGACTTTAGAACGGCGTCTGGCGTCCAGTCGCCGGCTGAGGAATCGGAAGAGTCGGACTCGGAGTATGAGTCTCAAGAGGATGAGACGGAGTACGAAGATGATACTGAAGAGGAGGAGGATAAGGCAGGGGAGGATAAGGCAGGGAGAGGATAAGAGGATAACAAAAGGAGAGGATAAGGCAGGGTTTGGCCTTGACGGCCAAAATGTATAGATAGAGAAACAAAATCAAAATTGCAGCACGTGAAGCGTTGCAATCTTTTCTGAGTCATTTTTTTTTTTTGTTGTTGGTAAGCCGAGAGCCGATAGGCAAGAGGAGATTGGGTCTCTCTCTCTCTAGGCTGTTGTTCCGCAGATGGTAGGGTTGCCGAACAACAACAGCGTATCGAGGGACCCCCGCCAACACACTCCCTCAGTGGTTCTTTTTTGCTTTGCTGCTACGGTTGTCCCCCCCCCCCGTAGCGAGCAGCCTGTTGGTTCCGAAAGAGTTGGGATCCACAGTTTTCGCTTGATTGAAAGACAGTTTTTTTTTTTCAACCTGATTGCAAGTAACGCTCTACTCATCCACACTCTCCCGCAGACCCAGACCCCCCCTCTCCTCAGAATGAGTACACCACCCACGTATAGAGACGTGACCGAGGAGCAAAAGAGGAGCAATTCATACGCTGCATTGGTCCCGGGCCAAACCATTGTCGAGATCCCGCAATATACGTTTGAATGCGGTGAAACATTGTACAACTTCCCCGTCGCCTACAAAACCTGGGGCCGCTTGAACAGGGACGCCGACAACGCGCTTTTGATCTGCCATGCGTTGACGGGGTCGTCAGACGTCCAGGACTGGTGGGGCCCGTTGTTGGGAAACGAAAAGACCTTTGACCCCCAGAGATATTTCATAATATGCATAAACTTCCTCGGGTCGCCCTACGGGTCGTGTTCGCCAGTGACGGTTGATCTGAGCACGGGCAAGCCATACGGCCCCTCGTTCCCATTGGTGACTGCCAAGGACGATGTTGGTGTGCAGAGGTTGATTCTCGACTCGTTGGGGGTCAAGAGCATTGCATGTGTCATTGGCGGATCCATGGGCGGCATGTTGGCATTGGAGTATTCCGCCACCTACAACGACAGCGACTATGTCCAAACGGTGATTGCATTGGCCACGTCGGCCCGGGCTTCGGCGTGGTGTATATCATGGAACGAAACGCAACGGCAGTGCATTTTCAGCGACCCGTACTATGACGACGGGTACTACTACGAAAACAGCAATGGCATCAAACCCGACTCCGGGTTGAGTGCGGCGCGGATGGCAGCATTGTTGACGTACCGGTCGCGAAACTCGTTTGAAACCCGGTTTGGCAGAAAGTTGGGCGCCAAGGCGGTGGATTCCCCCAGCGAAGAGATTGAAAAGGGGATAAGGTACCCCAAGACCAAGGACGAGGAGCATTGGTTGCAGCACAACGAGGGGTCAAGATCCAGCGTCAATATGATCAACAGTGGCCATAGCAGCAGCCGCGTCAACCAGGAAAAGAAGCCGCCCACCTACTTTACGGCGCAATCGTACTTGCGGTACCAGGGAAACAAGTTTATCAGCCGGTTCGATGCCAACTGCTACATTTCGATATCGAGGAAACTCGATACCCACGACATAACGCGAGGCCGGGTTGACCCTTCCAATTTGAGCGAAGACCCATTGGTTGCGTACTTGGAAACCTTGCGCAAGCCCCATTTGGTGATTGGCATCCAATCGGATGGCTTGTTTACGTATGGAGAGCAGCAGTTGTTGGGCGAACACTTGCCCGATGCCGATTTGAAAAAATTGGACTCGCCCGAGGGCCACGATGCCTTTTTGTTGGAGTTTGAGTTGATCAATGGGTACTGCTTGGAGTTTTTAAAGAGAAAATTGCCACGCTTCTATACTGAGTCGGTTGACTTGTTTACAGACTGGCAAAAGTATGTCCAGGACGTTGACAATGGCGGCAATTCCGTGTTTGGCGAAGCTGAAAAGAACATCACCAACTGGTAGGTGTATCTGGTGGGTGTATATATATAAATGCAAGTAGGTTACATACCAAGCGGTTTTGATTCGGACACTACAATTTTTTTCATCTCACACCCAACTCATCTCTCATCTCTCATCTCAAACACCTACCTCCCACCTCCCGCCTCCACACACTACACACCATGAGACAAAAGAGAGCCAAGGCATACAAGAAGCAAATGAGCGTGTACCTCCACACGTTCAAGTTTCGAGAACCGTTCCAGATCATAGTCGATAACGAACTCGTCACCACCTGCCAAGGAGCCTCGTATGACATCACCAAAGGGTTCAACCGTACTATACAAGGAGAG
This sequence comes from Zhuliangozyma parablackwelliae, assembly GCA_030585045.1. Lineage (NCBI taxonomy): Eukaryota > Fungi > Ascomycota > Pichiomycetes > Serinales > Debaryomycetaceae > Zhuliangozyma > Zhuliangozyma parablackwelliae. The sequence goes on along the minus strand of JAJMCF010001673.1, from coordinate 10,597 downwards.
ACAAAGCCCATGATCACCCAGTGCTGCATGGAGGCATTGTACAAGAGCAAGAACCAACGAGCAATCGACCTTGCCAAATCGTTTGAGCGCCGAAAGTGCAATCACCGCGAAGCGATAGACCCGCACCAGTGCATCGAGCTGGTTGTCGACATCAAGGGGGTGAACAAGCACCGGTACATTGTTGCTAGTCAGAATTACGAGTTGCGAAAAAAGTTGCGGTACGTGCCGGGGATCCCCTTGGTGTATATGAACCGAAGTGTCATGGTTATGGAACCATTGAGTGACGCCAGCGCGGCGTATTCCGAAAAGTTTGAGCGGGGCAAGTTGACGGGCGGGTTGAATGACAGCGAGGCGGGGATGGTTATCAAGGCAGAAGAGGGGAAAACCAACGAGGGGGACGGTCAGCCGAAACTGAAGAAGCGGAAGGGGCCAAAGGCGCCCAACCCGTTGAGCATGAAGAAGAAACAGGTGGTTAAGAATGATGAGGAGCTGGAGCAGCAGGCAAAGAAAAAGAACAGAAGGAGGAGCCATAAGAAGGGGAAGCTAGATGGGGAGGGTGATGAGGGCGATGAGGGGGAGGGTGTTGCCAAAGGGGAGGGTGTTGCCAAAGAGGAGGGTGTTGCCAAAGAGGAGGGCAATGCCAAAGAGGAGGGTGTTGCCAAAATCGAGTAGGTCTATACATTTCTACAATTCTTCATTCTGCAAAATATCAAACCCATTCTGACTCGCCGCTTTCGCCTTCTCCTCCGGCGGCGCTGAGCTTGCCCTCGACTCAATCTTCATTACATACTCTGCACCCGCATCAACAGTACACAACTTGGCATCAAACGCAAGCGACTTTTCGCGCACCATCTTCTTCATGGTCTTCAGCAACAAGTAGAGCCTATTCTCTTCATCCACATCCATCAGCTGAAACTTTTCCGGGTCGTAAAGAATAAACGTCGACTCCTTGATCCATTGAAACACACCGGTAAACCCGGCACTCTCAACGGCAGGGCCAAGCTCTCGCTCAAGATCTTCCTTGACCATGCCGTAAAAGAGGTCCTGTATCACAATTGCATTGTAGAGCGAACCTTCGACATCCAGCCTCTTCAACTCTAGATCCCGGGCCTTTTCGGCTTCAACTTGCCTCTTGAACTCGACGGCATCGTCGATGGACATGGCAGGGATTGTGGTCAACCGGGTGATTACGATAAACACTGATCGTTTCGGTTCGGCATCCTGCGATTGGGAGTAGACCTTGTAGGCGTCGGTTAGCTCGTGGATGAACTGCCGCTGCTGCGACGACGGCATCGCGGGGAAATGGTACGTCCGCTTGGGCTGGGCGATCCCACTCTCGATCTGCACGTTGTAGTCCTCAATAAATGTTTTCACCACATTCTCAATCTGCTTGCACCAAGTGCGCTGCTTCACGAAAGTGGTCAAGACAAAATCAGAGTACGGGATCAGCTCCAAGTCCTTCTCGTTGCCCTCGACATCGAATGCAGACCGCAACGCCGCCTCGCGCTTGGCAGCGGCGCACGTGTCGTCGCACTCAATAACGGTGCCAATGGCACTAGCATCATCAACGGTGGCTCCACATTTGACCTTCTTGGTCAAGTTCCCACACTCGCAACAAACACCCACTTCCTCAGTGCACCGCACAACGTCGCAGTTGGGGGACACCCCTTGCTTCTCCACGTGGCATTTTAGTTTGCACAAGTGGGGACAGTTGTGTCTCACCCTTTTGCACATTGACTGACAAGCCGACGCGGGGCGGTGAACACCGTCCTTGGTACAACTTGGATCGCAAGTTTTCAAACACGCGTGCCCGCACGTCTTGCTCACCATGCACATTGTCCCACAAGAGACCCTCTCCTGCGAGCACAACACGCCGGGGATTTCCAGTCTCTTGCCGCAGTCGCAACCGCGCTTAACCAAGGCGGTACATTTGGGACACGCCCGGTCGTCCCCATGGCACTCGTGCGGCTCCCTCCTATGCCCGCAGGTGGTTGGCCTCACACACTGCTCGTGGCACTCGAGCGTGGTGCCGCACCTGACGGGGGCCGGGATGGTGGTTTTCCCACAATTGCACACCAAATCCTCATTGGTCGACTCAAGACACACTTCGCACGGCCCTGCGTGGCATAGCGCCGTGCACTCGTGCTTCCCGCACGACCGAAGGCGCGAACACGGCTGGGTGCATATATGCGCGGCTTCAATCGTCATAATGTCGTCAAAGTTTGCTGTCCGCGTGTTGCTCCGTATCGCCTTCTTCTTGGCGCGCTCGCGCTCCAACCCGATTTGCTCAAACGGACAGCACACGGCACGATGGTAGTGTTTTCGACAGTTGAGCAACACAAAGCACTTGTGGGTGCACTTGGGGCGAGCCCCCGAACGCACATACGAGCAGGGGGCGTCGTACGACTCGGAGCCACAGGAACAGCTGATGGGGTGGAGGGTGGTGCAGAAGCACGGACCGGGATGGCATTTCAACCGGCACTTGTCGCCACAGGCGAGTGGCTTGCCGCAGATCAGGTCACACTCGGGGACCGGGTCGGTGCATTTTACTCTGTCGGACGAGTCAACCTCGGTGTTGCCGCAGTAGCACGTTGTAATGACATTGGGGGAGAACTTGCACTCCTTGGTCTTCTGTGGCGGTTGGCACGACGTGGTTTCAAAGTGCTCACCACAATCGTAATACACTTTTTTGGTTCTGGAACACTGCCCGCCTCCAACCCACTCGCCACAATCTTGCAACTCCTTGCAGTGGCACGCCATTTGCAAGTCTTCCTCTCCGCAATAACATTTCACGGTGACCGTTTCCTCGCACAACCCACAAAAGCCGTCGTGGCACCCGCGCTTACACCCATGGCCCAAATCACACACCACAACCCCGCATTCTGCCTGACACCCCCAACCCCCATCATACGGCGTGACCAAACACGGAAGCTGCCTTTCTTCCTTCCCGCAGTGGCATTTCATCACCGGGCCCATGGCCCCGCATAGAGGGTGCTTGCCCGGGTGGCACTCGCTCAAGCACGCGTGCACGCAGTCGGGGTACTTGTACCCACACATCTCGCCGCACGAAAACGGGGAGAGGGTGTTTTTCTCGGGGTTTCTCCGTTTCTTGCACCAGCAGGTAAACCTCGAGGGGATGGTGGATGTCGGGGTGTTGCAGCTGGGACACCGCCACTCTTTCCCGCGGGTGGACGAGCCGCGCAACGCCCACGACTTGATGCAGTCGAGGTCGTACACGCGGAAACAGCTGGCGCAAGACCAGATGGTGGAGTTGGAGTCAACCTCGCCGGTGCAGACAAGGCAGGTGTACTCGCCATCCTGGATCTCACGGATGATTGTGGTTCCGAGCGACTCGTCAATGTAGGTAGCATACGCATCATTTTCTTCTTCTTCTTCTTCCGCTTCGTCGGTGTCGGAAGAGGGAGACGAGGATGAGTAGACTAGCCCGGGGTCATCTTCAGGTGGCCTATCTTCATATCGTTCATTTTCTTCCATAGTTTGATGATGAGTTGAAAGGGATTTTCTCTCACCACCTACTTCTCACTGTGGTGGTGAAAAAAAAGAGTTAGTCATCTCAGACATAAACATAAACATAAACATAAACATGAACAGTGGCATAAACACTATAAAACACGAACTGAATCTAGAACATATAAATTAAACAAGACATACTTTGAAATGCAGAGCCATTCAACTCACCCGAACGCTCCTTCTCTTGAAAAAGTCCATGACTTTTTTGGCGGCGCTGCTTTCCTTGATCATCGAGTTCCTCTTTGATGATGCCGATGCGTTGGAGGAAACACGTTTCTTGTTGGCGGTATTTTCGTTAGCTGGCTCCAAGACCTTCTTTGGTTCCAAAACCTTCTTTGACGCCAAAGTGTTTGTCGACAGTGCTGAACTAGTTGGCGGCGTCGAACTAGTTGGCTGTGCCGATTCCCTTGCAGGCAACGACACATTGGACGAGGACGAGTTGTATGAGCTGTAGAACGAAAGCAAACTGAACCGGTTGCGCTTCTTTTGTTCCTTGTTCTCCTTATTCTCGTCGCTGCCACTGGTGTGCACTCTTCTGGCGGCAAGCGTGTGTCTCCTTGATGGGGTGATGGCCGACGTGCTCTCGATTTTGGGCTTCTTGATGTACTCTTCAACTGGAGCAACCAACTCCGCCAACTCCTCCTCCTCCTCTTCTTCTTCCACAATGTGATGTTGTACCTCTTGTGGCTGTACCTCCTGTTGTGGCACCGGCTGTACCTCCTGTTGCTGCAACGGCTGCTCAACCTCATCGACACTTGCCATGGTCTCCTTTGACATTTCTTGCACCACCTGACAAATCTCATCCGTTTTGGTCTTGTCACCCCGTGGCGTCATCGTATCAAAAACCGGCGGTTGGTTGATCTGCGGCGTGATTGTTACGTCAGCAGGGTCGAACGACTCCAGCTCCTCTTCTTCAAACACGCCGGCGCCCTTGGTAGGTGAGTGGGACTCTGTCAACTCCAAGGTATCTATCTTATCCTCCAAGTAGCTCAACACGCTGTTTCTCTTGTTGTCCGGCGAGGTACTCAAATTTTCATTGCTCAACACGCCATTAACGTGTACGTGAGTAACTACCGAATTTCTTCTCAGGGCGGAAACAGAGGGCAACGAAGACGCATCTTTGGAGCTCCCCTCGCACATATCCGACTTGGGCGGCGAGGTGGAGATGTACTGGGCAGGGAAGTTGGTGGGTGTGGGGATCTTGATGATATCCATTGGGTTTTGATGGGGAGCCAATATGGACGACATTGACGATGGGTGGTACGATGTTGGTCTTGGTTTCTTGGATGCCGGCGGCAATCTTGGCGAGTCCCTTGGTGCCTGCAAAACTGAAGGATGCTGCCTCTTTTGCTGGTGCTGCTGTTGCTGCTGTTGCTTTGTAGGGCTCTCGACAATAGTGGATATGCCGCTGTTGAATGTATTTGACCATGGAACATACAGCTGGTCGTCGTTGATTGCTTTCAAGGCGTAACTGGCCGAGGAGTAGGAGCTCGAGACGGATGTCGCCTTTTTGTGGCCGCGAGATGGTGAGGTGCTTGGCTTCTTTGGCGAGGGCGTCTGCGACAATGCAATAGAGTCGGTCGACACGTTGCTGCTGGTGCTGCTTCCAAAAGCGGCAAGGTTGGTGTTGAGCTTGGGCACAGCGACCGCATTGGCGAGCGACGACGAGGTGGATGGCGATGAGTACAACAAGCTGATGCTGGCGCTCGAGTACGACCGGTTGTGGCCAGACAATGGTTGTGGTGGCACCAACTGTGTGGGCGCAGCCACCATGGGCGACGGCGATGCCATCAACGACGACGAGTTTGTGCGTTCGGTGATCATGGAGAATCGTTTGTTCTGCATGGCTGCGGTCGTTACACCACCAGCAGAAGCAGCAGCAGTTGCAGCTGCTGCTGCTGCAGCGGGGCTGTCCAGGGCCTGGGCCACTTGGTTATCGTGGTGCATACGGTCCCACTCGGGCTGCCTCACGGACAACAAGCTGGCATGCGACCCCAACCACGGGTGGCTGCGTATGTCGTCGAGGCAGACCCGCTTTTTCGGGTCAGACACGATTATCTTCCTGAGGAGGTCCCTGGCCAATGGCGATACGTATTCGGGGAATGTCAATGGGGTTTTGCAAATGTAGTGGTACAACCGTATAATGTCCGAGCCGTCTTCGTTTTCGGGGTCGTCGTCAAATGGCAAGTACCCTGACAACATGGCGTAGAGAATCACCCCCAACGACCAAATGTCCACTTTTCTTCCCTCGTACGGCGATTGCGTCAACACCAACTCCGGGGCGGCGTAGCAAGGGGACCCACAGCTGGTCTTCATCAAATCGTTCTTGTCTCTGTTGTACGAGTTGACAAACCCAAAGTCCGAAATGATGACATTCTTGTGCTTGTCGAGGAGCAAGTTTTCCAACTTCAAGTCCCGGTGGATCAAGCCCTTGGAATGCATATAGTCGACGCCGCTCACCAACTGGGCAAACAACTTTTTGGCCACATTCTCCTTGAGGTACTTGTGCTGCAAGATATAGTCGAAAAGCTCGCCGCCAGAGGCGTACTCAAGGACAATGCCAATGTATTTCCCGCTCTTCATCACTTCAACCAAGTTGACAATGTTTGGGTGGTTGAGTAGTTTCAACGAGTTGATTTCTCGATGGATCTTGACCTCAGAGTCGGAATCCTTCATGATGGTGGACCGTTTGATGAGTTTTATTGCCACTTGGCTGGGCTGCTTGCCGTCTTTTCTCCAGCCTAGTTTGACCTTGCCAAACTCGCCTTCCCCGAGAGTAGATCCAAGGATGTAGTTGCCGAATCTGACTTCGCGGTGGATCTTTTTGGAAGCCGATGGTTGTATCAGGGCCATCATCAGGGGGGTGATGTCCATGGATGCAGTACGAGGGGTGGTGTTGCTGCTGCTGCTGCTGCCGTTGACTGAGGGTGTTCGTCTGGGAGGAGGTTCTTGGCTGGCTGTAGTGGTGGTGGTGGTGGTGGACAGAGTTGCTTCTGCGTCTGACAACTGTTGTGCCCTTGGGGGTGCAGCCACGCTGGAAAACATGGCGGCTATGCTATATGGTTGTTGACGATGGTGTTGTTGTCTGTTGTTGACAGTTTCCGATTTTGGCGGCCAAACGAGAAGGGAAAATTTTTTCGTGTGGGAGTAAACAAACGGATTGCGATTGGGGCACCGTGTGGGGCGGGGCGATGGAGGATGGGGAGAGTATTGCTGTTACCGAGGGAGGGGGGGGATGGTAACGTCTTTGGTTGGATGGTTGTTGTTGCTGCAGTAGAAAGATGTGGTGCAACAAAATTTTCTTTGGTTATGAGACCGTCTCTTCTTCTTTATACAAGGGTTGACGAGAGAATGATATACTCTGTCGGGATAAAGACGAGAGGGGTGGTGGTGGAAGGTGGTGGTAAGGAGGGTTGGGTCTGTGGGAGTAGAGAGAGAAGGAAGGTGGATGGTTGTTGTTGTTGTGATGTGATGTGATGTGATGGGAGGAGTGGGTTAGGGGTTAGGGGTAGGGGGGGGTACACAAAAAGTCTGCTTTCCCTCGTGCCAAATTGTCAGTTTCAGTTTGTCTGATTTTTGTTTTGTTTTTGTTTTCTTTCTTCTATTGCCAAAGAGGGAACAGACGAATGCAAACAGCAGGATTTGGCTGGCGTGGGAGGAGGAGGAGTGTTGTATGTGTTATGAGTATTTATGTTTGTATATATATATATATATATATAGACGGGCACCTAACAGACGAGGTGATGTCGATTGGTTAGTGAGAGGGTTGCTAGTTGCAGTTGAGCCTCTGTTACTCTCTCTCTGTTGTTTATTTCTTTGTTTGTTTACATTTTTGCTGTTTTTATTTTTTTATTGCTCCCAATTGGGGCAAAGAGGTTTATTGGGTGGGTGCTACCATCCATGTCACATCACCCACCAGTATACAACAACAACAACAACAATAACAACAATAATAACAATAATAACAATAACAATAACATCTACCCCTGCTACTGCTGCTACTCCTTTCTAGAAAGATGGAGACCACCAGTAATCAACATTTCCCTTTCTCTCTGCCCAACCTCGTATCGTCGCCGACATCGTCTATCCCCACCACACCCCCCAGGCCAACCCACATGACCTATAAGGGGATAGGGAATACTGCAACTCCCCCTCGTGTCGCCATGTCAATAATAAATAAGTAAATAGAGGCAGAAGTTTTAGACCAAAGAAGTCCTTCGTCCGTCCCTTCTCCGCCTAATAACAATGGGATCTTGAAGGGGAGGGGGGGAAGACAAAGAGAGAGAAAAAAGTATGACCTCCCACCAACATCTCCTTGTTCAGTCGGTCATCTACCTGGTTGCTTGCCCCTTCTCAACCAGCTGACAGCGTGTTACAAAAAGAGGGGGGGGGAGGGAGTGCAAAGGAGGGTGCTTGGCGGCTCGCCTTAGTCCTCCTTTTCTTTTGCGATAAGCCAGGCAGTATACATATACGTGATCGAAGATTGCCAATAAAATAAAAACACCACTTTTACGAATTGTAAGCCGGGATAAGTATGTGATGGGTGGGTTGAGGATGTGGTGTAAAAAAAAAAGAGTAAAAGTCGGTAGCAATGTGCTGGGCAGTCCCACCGATGATCAGCTCTGCTTTGGACCCAAAATTCCACATCCCGTTTCAGGCAATACCCCCACGCAGCTCACTCTCACTAGTCGCGCCGAGGCGGCGGGGGAGGCAGAGGGGGGCGAGATAACACGATGTGGCTGCACGGGAGGAGGGGGGGAAGGAGGCAATCCCAAATGGTGTATAAAATATCGCTGCCATCCCTTCCGCGATGTGGTGTGGCTAAATTGTTCACACCCTCTCCTGATCCCTGATCCCTAATCTCTGATCCCTAATCCCTGATATCTGATCCCTGATCCCTATCGCCTTCCACCTCTTTACCTTTATACCTCTTTACCATTCTCGGTCGGCCCCAAGCAGAAGCAAGGCTTGCATATGTTTGGTAATATCCCTCCCCCCTGCAAATTCTCTTTTACCCCCAGAGTTGCAAAATCTCAGGTCGCCCACCTTCCCCTCTGGCACTACATGACAACCGAAAAAATCTCCCTCCCCGCAAAAGGAGCTACCATTTCTTTTCACCGCAGATACGAAGTCATGGGCAAAAGGAATGGTATCCAAACGAGGCGGGCACAAAGGCGGAGGGGGCCGAGCACAGGGGGGGGGGGGGGGGGCTTGTGAA
>JAJMCF010001671.1:0-25164 GCA_030585045.1 Zhuliangozyma parablackwelliae | reverse complement strand
CCCCCCCCCCCTCTCTCCTCTGCCTACTCCCCTACCTAGTCCCCTACCCCTAGTTCACTTGGTGGTGTATGTCAGGCCGGAGCAGCATATGCTGCTCGACTCATGTGCTCGAACCACCTCACCACAAGCTAACGTTGTGAGAGGGGGAGAGTTGCCACTGTGTTTGATTTTGGCCAAGGTTGGGTGCCTTTGGTTTCTCTTTATCAGGCAACTACGCCTTACAAACCTCGTCCCTCGCCCCGCCCCCTCACCATCACGCTCCCTCTCACCCATTAAATTACAGCCTTTATACCTCCCACCCTCCACCAAGCTCTGGGAATGCTCTTTTTTGCTTAATTGACGAGCCAGCCTCCATACTATAGCCACGGTAAAAACCACGCCATAAATGGGGGAGGCGGAGGAGTGGAACGGGGGGGACGCTTTCGACTTTGAGCAAGTGGTTTGCTGCGCAGTTGCTAATGTTGGTATTACTGATTTTTTGCGGTTGTGAGGGTATCCACGTACCAGAAACTACAAACCACGCATAGAACAAGCTCACCAACTAACCGAGGTGCAATCGTGGCCCGATCGGGAGGTACGCCCCTTTTCTGGCAGACCTCTATGGCATGATAGTGTTGGTGTTGGTGGTGGTGGTGGTCATGGTATCGGAAATACAGAAAATCAAATGTGAAAAGCTCGGCATTTCTCATTCCCGCCCTCGTGCTTCATTAAGATTTCTTCGACCCAATTTCCGTGCGCCTGTTTCTCCCTTCTTTGGCAAATGCTGCAAAGTCATCAGCATGGGGAAAGAACTAGGGGTTGAAATGCTCGACCCTCTTGTATGCGTGTCGCCTCCCATGCACAGTATACCACAGCTCGCCCTCGTCCTCGTCCTCGTCCTCGTCCTCGCCCTATTCTCTAGGAATTAAGCTTTTTTGCTTTTTTTTTATCTGCGCATATTGCATTATTTTTAGCCCCCCAAAGCTGTTACACAAAGCTTCGCCAAATGTAACATCAAACTTGGTTTGCCCAAGAAAACAACAATTTCAACCTCATCTCAAAGCCTGACCGTACCCTTTATACGTTGCTTTGGGATACCTTATGGGGATGCAAGGGATAGGGAGGGGCATGACCTCCCTTTGAATTGGTTGTGCGATCTTGCCAAGCCAAGCAGTGCCTTCTTTGGCTCTGTTCTGACGGGAGGGACGTGCCACCCACACAAACACAACACAAACTGAGGACCTGTGTGACGCACATGCACTTATGATAGGAGACGCGGAAAAATTGGCGCCCCAACACTCGGCGGTGGCTTTTCTTCATTTTTGACTATTTCCGTGCATCGTGCATACTATCACCAAACAGGAGAAGTCGGCCGCAGAGTCGACAGAAACGGGCCGCCGGCGGAGCCAAGTTTCTTCCCACACAAGGACCGCGCAACACCGGGCCAAGCACTGGAATCATTGCGCTGGGCCAAAAGAAGAAAAAGAAAAGAAAATGGAGGGGAAAAAATAAGGTCGATTGTGTGCCCCTGCGCCGTGATTGCAAAACCCAAAGTGAGAAACACCAACGCCAATAGCCAAGAGTGAATATCCAAAAGCCCAAACGACTGCCTCCCCCTCTTTGCCTCCCCTCTTTGCCTCCTCCCCCCTCTCGTCCGCCTTTGCCTCCACCACAACGAAGACAAAAACAAAAAAAAAACAATTGCAAATTGCCCAGTGTGCAGCCCTTTTCTTGTATACAGTCGTGGGATATGGTTTGTAATTCAAGAGCTCTCCATGACAAATATCTTAATAAGCAGCTACCAAACAAAAAGCGAAAAAGCTTATTCCCTCCCATTTCTCATCCGAAGGTCCCCACCGTTATGAGCTTGACCCACATTGGGGAGGAAACTCACAGGATCTGTGAAAGATTTCCAAGGAGAAGTTTTCTGTTTTCCGCCCGCCTGCACCATGTTGCCTCCAATCGAATGAGGCAGCCACGGTTCAGTTCCTTTGCTGACTAAAACCTAGATTCTGCCCAGCGTGTCGATAGGGGCCCGGAACTCCATAACCACGCCACATGTGCCCCTTCCCCTCCCTCCACCCCCCTGCCCGCCTCATTCTTGACGATTTTGTGTTGAGCACCACATTTGCTTTTTGTCAAGCAAGGGAGGCGCCAGTGACCAAGGGTGAGCCGTGGAATGTGAAAAGTGAGACTTGAGACGTGAGACGTGAGCCCTTGCCGACCACAATGAATGGGTGTCAATACTTGTACCACTGTCCTTCCTCGTAAATGTTGCTCTAAAGATTATCAACCTGTGTTGGGCATCTTTTGGGGTGAAACTGCACTTCTCGCCCACTATTTTCATTCGGAAGGTTATCTCCCGTGCACAAGCCGGCACTCCCCCTCAATCCAGTGTGCTTCTTCCGCCTCGTGCGGCTTTTTCAGCTGGTGCATCTTCTCTTGCTGGGTAACGAGTTCGGCCAGCCACTTACATTCATTTTATCCACCACACATGTGAGGGGGAGGGTTAGCAACTCTACCTAGGAGCCCAGACCCGCTCCGTAATTTTGGGCATCACAAAACAAGTGCCAGAATGCGTGGTTTTCGCTCCAACAGAAACAGTGGCAAGTGTCGCCCTTCCAGAATTATAGCCGACGTCTCAAGGGTGAGGGGTTTATTCTCGCAACTCGGCTTGTGAGGTACTGTGGTTCCTCCCTCTTCCCCCCCCTCTCTCTCTCTCTCTCTCTCTCTCTCTCTCTCTCTCTCTCTCTCTCTCCTCCCACCTTGGCCAGTGCCGGCATAGCACACAATCTTCTCCACTCCACCATTTAACCTGGGCCCAATCCCCCCAATGATGCCAGAGCATGCTCTTCCAGAAACTCTCTGGTGTTATGAGCTTGCCAGTTATGAGCCGAAGCTCTGAGAGGAGGAGGACCATGGCTTTCCTCTCCTGGTGATTTGCATTTTGTCCATGCATAACTCGGACTTCGCTAGAAATCACCTCCGATATCGGAGCGTACGGTTTGATATATGTTCCTGGCTCCAGTGGTTTGGAAGCATGGCCTGCTTATCTATAATGCCATTCAACGCGGGATCGTGGTTATCAAAGTGTTGCAAAGATTTCCAAGATTAGTAAAAAGCAAAAAAGTTGACCAGGACAAAAACAAACTCAAAAACAAAGTTTGAGTACCCCCTCTTCCTATTGTGATATCCTTCTATTGTTGAGTGCCACTGGGCTATAAGTTGACTCTGTCTTGGAGTTTTGAGCCTGCTGCCAAACTAATTGCACAAAGAAAACAAAGAGCCAATGTGAAGGCATGATTCAAGATGGCAGTCCAGGGGTGGGATAAGGGTTATATTGTATGCGTGGCGAATAGGGGCAGCTGCTAGCAATTTGTAATGGGACAGCGGTACAGTGGGTTGGAGAGCAGGGGCTTGTTGTGAGCTAGTTGCTAAACATAAACTACACACACATCCGTTCGTCCCATGACCAATATATACAAACCCCTCTGAAAACACCGGCGACAATAATTCCCCACCCAGTTCCTGCTCCCCTAGATCCTGTCCTGTCCCTATCCCCTCCTCGCCACCGCATTCAGTCAAACTTCTTATGGTACAAGATCTGCACCACCTCGCCGGCCCTATACGCGCCGAGCCCAAAGAGCACAATCCCAGCACCCCTGACTGAGCGCTGCCACCATAGTGGATGCTTCCGAACGTCAATTTTCCCGGTAATCTTGTCCTTGAATTGATTGGGCGAGTTGAAATACAAACCGCCACCCATAGCTACAACAGACTGGATCGCAGTGCACCCCAAGCACTGCTCTATCTCAGAGTCCGGGATGGACCGCGATGGCGGTGGGTTGAATATCGAAAGAATGTTGGACGACATGGGTTGTCACAAGTAGCTGTGCCGAATGATCTTCCCAAGATCCAATAATTTTATCTGGGTTTTTTTTTTTTTTTCGTTTGGTTTTGCTCAAAAGGCAGAAAGCAACATCAAACGGATTTGATACTAAAAGGTACCAACACCAGACGACGCAACAATGATCAGATTGATGCGGCCCTCAGCTGCAGTTTCCAGAGCTGCTACTGCCAGGGTGCTAAGGAGACTCGTCAACGTACCTAAAAGATTCTACTCCTACAACTACGGCCAGACGTATTCGCAATACAACCCACCAAAGCCGTCGTGGTTCAAACGGCTCCTTTTTGGGACCGTGGGAATAGCGGCGGTGTCCGGGTACGTTTACTACATGTGGTGGCCCAAACACACATTTCCCAGCTCTGTTGCCAAGATCTTGCGCAAGGGGCTTTGGGCTGAGAGCGACCGGGGAGAGTACGACTACCAGCTTGCGTTGAAACACTACTTGCTAGCTTTGGAGCACTGCAACGAGATCGGCATGGACCTGCTCAGTGACGAGTACACGGGGGTCCAGCTCAAGGTGGCGGAGATGTATGAGCGATTGGGCATGTTGCCCGATGCCGCTTTCATATACAACGAGATTGCCGTATTGTACTTGACGGTGTTGACGGCCGCCCCCGATTCGCCCGACGCCAAAAGAATCAAGACGAGGGAGCAAAGACGCCATTTGATTCAAAAGGACTTGAGGATCGCCATCAAGTTGACCGAGTTGAATCGAGCAAACCCGCAACTATGCAAGGCCATCCTCGTGACCCACTTGATCATTGCCCAGGACGAAGTCAACAAGTTGGTGACGCCCTCGTCGAAACTTTCAATGGTCACAAATCCAGACGCCAGCGGTGCCAGCGATGCCAGTGGCAGCAGCAGCAGCAGCAGTGGCGGCGGCACTGGCGGCAAAAGCACCTTCAAGGCTGAGCTCGAAAACGACTCCATTGTCATCACCAACGAGTCCTCTGGGGAGGAGACGAGGATCAAAAAGACGCCCGAGGTGTGGGAGCCGTTCACGGACGAGTTCTTCAACGCCATGGACTTGCTCAGCGCCATCTGCATCTCCACCGGCGACTTGGCCATGGCCGCCAAGGTCAAAATCTCCATGACCGAAGCCATGCTCTTGGCCGATGTGGCGCCCCAAAAGATGCTCCTCTCGCAGTGCAACTTGGGGTCGTTGTTGTACATGCAGGCGGAGGAGTTGGAGGCGCAGGAAATCACGTTGAGGAGAAAATTTGCCGAATTGACGGGGATCGAGTATGAAACGTTGAAGCTGGAGTCCTCGTTCGGCGACTCCAACGAGAGGGCGGCTGTTCAGCAGGCCATGCAGGAGAAGGTGCCCGTTGTTGACCGCGAGGCGTTTACCAATGTGACAAAGTCGCGCAAGGTGTGCCTCCAGCTAGCCGTCAAGTCCTACGAGTCTGTCTTACAGTTTGCCAAGTCGATCCCGCAAGAAATTGTCAAGCTGCACCACGAGATCAACGAAACGGTGGCGTTGGCCACGTATGGTCTTGGGGTGATCAATTTGCACTTGTCGCAGTATGACAAGGCCGAGAGATTGTTGCGCGAGCTGAGGGTGAGGTCGAGGAGCTGCGACTATACGTTTTTGATTCCCGAGATTGAGAGAGAGTTGGACAAGTTGTTTAAAGAAAAGAAGGACTTGCAGGAGGGGATTGTCAAGAAGGACGAGTTGAGGGATATTGAGGTTGATATTCGAGTGCAGTAGGGACTTTTGTGTGTATATACGTTTGTAAATATCTGTATCGATGGCTTTTTTTTAAAAAAAAAAAGAAAAAAATAGTCTACTTTTCTTCCCGATTACGGCAACAATCTGCCCTCCTCGTCGTTAGGTTCGCGATTGCCTTTTGCAAGGAGGGTTTGAAAGAACTTGGCAACCGCACTGGGCTGTGCCTGCTCTCTCAACTTGTACTTTACAATTTCATCATAACCAGGCGGTTCAATTTCCTGCACCACGTTCATATCGCTCGGCACTGCAGCGTCGTATGAGCCCAACGACACGGCATCGGATTTGATCGGTTTGAGGGAAGCGCTGGCTGGGGCCGGCAGGGTGGCGCCGGTGATGAAGCCATCCAACTCAGGACGCATGGTGGCGGGGTTTCTCGCCATTGATGCCGCCGATTGGTGGCCGGTTTCCAAAAGCGGGTTTTGTGGCTCGCTGGTTGAGGTTCTCCGGGTTGTGTCGGAGTTGGCCCCGTAGTTGTAGATACTACTGCTGCTGCTGGGGCCGGGACCCGTGCTTCCCCCGGCGGCGTGGTGGGAAAAGATTGACGATTTGTCGTCAAAAACTGAGCCCATCTCCTCCAACGATAACCCCTTTGTCTCTGGAAAGAGGTACCACACGGCAAAGAACGACAACATGCACGACGACGCTGGGATCAAGTATGTTTTCCATTTGATTTCCGCGAGCAAAATGGGCGACGCCAAGCCCACGACAAAGTTGCAGAACCAGTTGGTGGCCGTCGACAACGCAGCCGCTTTCCCGCGGCTGCTAGAGGGCACGAGCTCGGAGCCGAGCAACCAGGGGATGGGGCCCCACCCAATCGAGAACCCAAAGTTGGCAAGGATGATGCAAAACACCACCACCCCGGCGGTGTGCTCGTTGTCGAGGTACAAGAACCAGCCGGTGATGTACAAGGGAACGCCCATTACTATTGAGCCAATCAACAAGAGTGGCTTGCGTCCCCATGACTCAACCAACCACCAGGGGGGGATGGTGCCAAGGACGTAGATAATACCATTGATGCCGGTCATCAAGATCGCTTGTCTCCCGGCCCAGCCCGCCGACTCGAAAATCATGGGGGCGTAGTAAGAAATGAGGTTGATCCCGTTAAACTGGGCAAACATCTGACTGAAGCACCCCACAGACACTCTCTTGGCATAGCGATGGAACAAGTAGCTGTACGACTTTTCGCCGCCCTCGATGCGCTGGATCAACACATCCTCCTTGATGTTTCTGTACTCGGTGCGCGCAAACTCGTCCTCGACATTACCGTCCGAGTACAAGTCGGCAATAACAATCATGCCTTCGAGATCGTGGTCGTGGGTCAAGAGCCACCGCGGCGTCTCCACAATGAGGAAAGTGCCCAAGAGGAGCAAGGCGCCAATCACGCACTGCACAATCAAGGGGCTCCTCCAGCTGTAGTTGCCCTCGATGTACGAAAACCCATAGTCGACCCAGATACTGGTGGCGTAGCCGATAATGTTGCCGGTGAACTCGACACACGCATAAAACCCACGGTCTTCGGCGGGGCTGATCTCGGACTGGTAGCAGGGCACGATGGTGGTCAAGAAGCCAATGGCAATACCGCCGATAAAGCGCCCGGCGCTCAAGACCCAGATATTCGGCGCCATCGCCTGGACCAATGCCCCAGCAACGAAAATAAACGACCCGTACCGTATCGCTCTCCGCCGCCCAACCTTGTCGCCCACGTCGCCGGCAATGAACGAGGACCCCAAGGCGCCGATTTCCAAGATGGCAATCATGATACCGATCTCGGCCGGGGTGGGCTGGTTATAATATTCTTTAAAGTACTCGTTGGTGATTAACGACGACATCAACCCTTGCTCAAACCCAAAGAGAAACACGCCGAGTGAGACAAAGACAGATGTGAAGTTCAAAAGCGCTTTGCCCACGAAATAGGACTCTTTGATTGGTAGGTGTTCGTGCTCCATGGTGTATTGTGGAGGAGGAGGAGGTGGTGGTGGTTGTTTGTTGTTTGCTAAAAGAGTGAATCTCGCGCTCGGGTTTTGTCTTATATGAAGACTAGCGCAATGTTGGGTCGAGTGTTGATGAAGATGGTTGAAAAGAAGAAAAAAAATCAACCTTTTGCACACGGGAAAAAGCCGAAGCTCAGTGGAGAGAGTGTGATGATTAGGATCTTCTCCTCTGAGGCTGGGGGGTAGGGGGGCCATTGTGTGAGCCCGGGGTCGTGAAGCTAGAATACAAGAGAAACTCGTCGAACAGGGGGGGGAAGCAAGTGCTTGAAGTCTATATGCAGGGCATACGTCATAATTTTTCGCACGGGGCAAAACCAATATGTATAGTGAAGTTGGTATGGCAGTGACGATGGTGTAGTGGAGCTTGTATAAATGGCGAAAGAGCCGTGTCAAGGTATGGAGAGACCCATTTAGAGTGTGTTTTAAAGTGTAAACAATTTTCCTTTTTTTTGGTGCTGAAACCTCGATAAAACAAGCTGCACCACGGGACGCTTACATTCTACATGGTGAAAAGATTTGCCGGGTATGTAGTATTCACCAGTAACAAGCGTTGGCACAGTAGAAAGAAAAGACCAACAAGGACCAAGCTACAAAAGAAACGGGAACAAAGGGGGAAAGGAAACAAAAGAAAAAGGAAAGGGACAGCTAATTATATGCTGCTGCACACAATATCACGTTGTTTAGCCCCACCATGGAAAACATGCAGCACACAGCATTTGCACCCAACGAAGATTGGTTGGCTGATTCCTTGCTCCCCCCTGAAAGTCATCCAATCACACAATGCTCACCATGGCTAGCAGCTGGAGGAACTAGTGGTTGGTGGTTGCTATGAGGGAAAAGAAAGGGGGCAACGTTGTAGGGTGGCTTTTGGGAAGGGGGTGCCAACAGTATTGCCCGCCAAATGTCACGTTGTTGGCACCAACCTTTCTGCAAAATGCCGCACACGTATTCAGAGGGACCAGTGTATATCAAACACAAGCATGATGCAGTGGAAAAAGCACCCGATGAGACGCCAAGCAAAGGAAAAAAAAAACGACTCCTTCAAATTAAACGCTTTACTATATAACCAGCGCCAGTAGGACACAAAGTGACAACAACAGGCGGAGACCCAGACCCAGACCCAACAACAAAGAAATCTTTACCAAGGCGTATGCCACATAGTAACCAACAAACAAAAACTCCGAAAACCTTAAACGCACTAAAATCCATACCAATATTGAGGGCTTTCAAAAAAATATAAATACACTCGAGATGCTTTGTACACTTAACCACAATAACGATCACCACCACCACAGCAGGAGTACTCATTCTTTGGATACTTTCACGGATTCAGAGAGAAAGAGACAAAAGAAAGAGACTGATAGCAGCAACCACCACCACCACCACCACCACAGCCACCACACACATCACCACCACACACTGCACCACCACACACTGCACCACCCAGCACACCCAGAGATGATGTCCTTCAACTCCAGGTACGGCACGATTACGCCGATTACGCACACACACTCCCACGAGTATTCCATGACCAACGACAACCCCGTCGACGTCAAGATGCTCACCGAAGAGCATTTCGCAAAGAGCAACAGCAGCAAGCTGGTTGCTGAAGGAAACAACGAGGATTACCAAGAGTGTCCCTGTGGGCATTTACATGGCCCTGGCCAGGGCCACCACGATGACTTGGGCGCTGTCGGATTGGCCGAGCACTGTTTGCTTAGGGGTCCAGATTGAGCATATATGAATATATACATATCTATCTTTTGATCATTCTGGTTGGGGCTATTGTGATGTCGGAGTTTTCTCGGGGCGAAGGAGAATCTGTTGACACGGGGGGGGGGGGGTACTAGTGTGGAACCAGCAACGTGGTACTTGCCATTTTTTGGAGGTGTTTACAAAATGGAGATTGTCGCGGGGACCACGTTTTCTTTCAAAACTGGCAGCAACGGGAAGCACGTTTTTCCCGCCCGCAAAGGTGTACACAAAGGTGGCCCCTTTCTGAAGCTGAAGAGCCGAGGGCAGTGCCATCTGGTCTCATCACTGGGCGTTTATAGAAAATCTTGTCTATACCTTTTCCTCCCGCAGTTGTCATAGACTTCTCGACTCCCCTGCCCTTTCCCACACAACCATCCAACGTCATACAGCACCAGCTGCCAAATAGACTCCATAATATGTCCACTTTATAGACTTTTCCATGCGCCCACCAAATAGACTGCCAAATGTGCCTGCCAAATAGACGGCATGCACAAAACCACGCAAAATCAATTTGTCCCAAATAGGAAAGCAAATTGCCCCAACCTCTAAACGCGTCGCTTCTCTCTCTCTGTCCTACACCGAGAAAAATTTCACCACTTGGGTGTTTCCTTCTTTACATCTCCACACACACACACACACACGTCGTAAACACATACCCACAGCACATTCCACCATGTCGAGCCCACCACCACAACGACCACGGAATGCGAGAAAAAGACAAGGTGGCCACAACCACCATCACGATGATGACGACAGCGACAACGACAATGGCAGATCGTCCATCCACCAACCAAGCTCGCCCATAGCCTCTTCGCCAGCCATATTACCCTCATCCCCCGCCATCCCGTTTGGTGCCCCGGAGGACGAAGACGAGATCCACAACGACGTTGTTGACTTGAACGCTGAGGACGACGACGATGAGGATGGCGATGATTTGATGGACGACTTGGAGCGCGATTACCGCGCCAACCCCGAACAAGACCGGTACGACTTGAGCAACGTTGACGATACTGGCGACTACCAGGAAATGGACGCGGCCACGCGGAGGAGAATTGACGAACAGTTGAACCGCCGCGATGCCATTTTGAACCATGCCAGGTTGGGCAGCAGAAGGGCGCCGGCGTTTTTGGATATGGACGAAGACGAGGACTTGTTTGAGGGTGGCGCCGGTGACGGGATGGACCAGTACGGGTTGCCCATTCAGAGGAGGAGAAGGAGAAACCACGACGAGGAGGACCAGGACGATTTCATGGACGATGCCGAGATTGACCCGTTCAATGAGGAGTTGTCGTTGGAGAGTCTCACCGACGTCAAGGCCCCCAGCATCACCGAGTGGATCTTGCAGCCGGCGGTGAGCCGGTCCATTGCGCGCGAGTTAAAGAGCTTCTTGTTGGAGTACACCGACGACAAGGGGAGGTCCGTGTACGGTGCGCGGATCAGGACGTTGGGTGAGGTCAATGCCGAGTCGTTGGAGGTCAACTACAACCACTTGGCCAACTCCAAGGCCATCTTGGCATTGTTCTTGGCCACCAGCCCCACTGAGATGTTGAAGATCTTTGACATTGTCGCCATGGAGGCCACCGAGTTGCACTACCCCAACTATTCCCAGATCCACCAGGAGATCCACGTCCGGGTGGCCAACTTCCCCAATCTCTTGAACTTGCGCGACTTGCGAGAAAACAACTTGAACCAGTTGGTCAAGGTCTCGGGAGTGGTTACCAGGAGAACCGGCGTGTTTCCCCAGCTCAAATACGTCAAGTTTGACTGCCTCCGGTGCGGGGTTGTGTTGGGTCCGTTTATACAAGACGCCAACACCGAAGTGCGGATCTCCTTTTGCACAAACTGCCAGAGCAAAGGTCCGTTCAAGATGAACTCGGAAAAGACGTTGTACCGAAACTACCAAAGAATCACCTTGCAGGAGGCGCCAGGAACCGTTCCTGCAGGCCGCCTTCCACGACACCGTGAGATCATCTTGTTGTCTGACTTGGTTGACGCCGCCAAACCGGGCGAGGATGTTGAGATCACCGGGGTGTACAAGAACAACTACGACGGCAACTTGAATGCCAAAAATGGGTTCCCGGTGTTTGCCACCATTATCGAAGCCAACCATATCCGGAGAAAGGAGGGTGGCGCGTTTGTGGGCGGCGACAACTTGGTCAGCGCCTGGACGGAAGAAGAGGAGCGCGAGTTTAGAAAAATGTCCCACGAGAGGGGAATCATTGACAAGATTATCGCCTCGTTTGCCCCCTCCATCTACGGCCACAAGGACATCAAGACGGCGGTGGCGTGCTCGTTGTTTGGCGGGGTTCGCAAGGACGTCAATGGCAAGATATCCCTTAGGGGCGACATCAACGTGTTGTTGCTTGGTGACCCCGGTACTGCCAAGTCGCAAATCTTAAAGTATGTTGAAAAGACCGCCAGCCGAGCCGTGTTTGCCACCGGCCAGGGTGCGTCGGCCGTGGGTCTTACCGCCTCGGTGAGAAAGGACCCCATCACACGCGAGTGGACCTTGGAGGGCGGGGCGTTGGTGTTGGCCGATAAGGGCACGTGTTTGATTGACGAGTTTGACAAGATGAACGACCAGGACCGGACGTCGATCCACGAGGCCATGGAGCAGCAGAGCATCTCGGTGTCCAAGGCGGGCATCGTCACCACCTTGCAGGCGCGGTGCGGCATCATTGCCGCCGCCAACCCCAATGGCGGCAGGTACAACTCGACGTTGCCGTTGGCGCAAAACGTTGACTTGACGGAGCCCATCTTGTCGCGGTTTGACATTCTTTGTGTGGTGCGGGACTTGGTCAATCCCGAGAGTGACGAGAGGTTGGCCAAGTTTGTTATTGACTCCCACATGAGATCCCACCCGGCGACAACCGATGAGATTGAGGACGACCATATGGAGGGCGAGGGAGATGAAGATGCTGGTGCAGGTGCAGGTGCAGGTGCAGGTGCAGGTGCAGGTGCAGGTGCTGGTGCAGGTGCTGGTGCGAGGTCCCGCCCGGCAGCACGTTCGAGGTCAGAAAAGATTTCAGCGTTGAATAAGGAAAAGGAGCAGGAAATCTCCCCGATCCCGCAGGACCTTTTGATCAAGTATATCCAGTATGCCCGCGCTAGAGTGAGCCCCAAGCTTCACCAAATGGATATGGACAAGGTTGCCCGGGTGTACGCCGACTTGAGACGAGAGAGCATAACAACGGGGTCGTTCCCCATCACCGTGCGTCATTTGGAGAGTATTTTGAGAATTGCCGAGTCGTTTGCCAAGATGCGGTTGAGTGATTTCGTGAGTCAAAATGACTTGAATCGCGCCATCAAGGTCTCGATTGATAGTTTTGTGGGGTCACAAAAGGTCACCGTGAGGAAACAGTTGCTGGCCAAGTTCCAGAAGTATACCTTACCCACTAGGGAGAGGTAGTGGTGAAATTGGTTTTCGTTTCTTGGTTTGTATTGTAGTAATAAATGATAAGATAGAGAGACATGTCTGGTTTAGAAACTGGAGGACAAAAAAAAAAAACCACCACAAACAAAGACAGAGACCATACCAGCCACACACACACACACACACACACACGCACACACACACACACACAACCAAGATGCTAAATCTAGACGCGTATGTTTCAACAGTTACACACCTATTCCCCTCCCATCTACTAACACACTTGTCCAGGACAATCGACAATATCAAGGCATGCAAGCATATACCCGAGTCAGACGTGGAGGAGCTCTGCAGCAAAGTGATTGAGCTCCTCGTGCGAGAGGGCAACATCCAACGCGTCGACACGCCAGTGACAATCTGCGGCGACATCCACGGCCAGCTCCATGACTTGATCACGCTATTCAAGACAGGAGGCGCGCTCCCGCAAACGCAATACTTGTTTCTTGGGGATTTCGTCGACCGCGGGTTTTACTCACTCGAGTCGTTCCTTTTACTTATGGCGTTGAAACTACGCTACCCCGATAGGATGACGTTGATCCGGGGCAACCACGAGCTGCGGCAAATCACCACCGTGTACGGGTTCTACGACGAGTGCATGCGCAAGTACGGCTCGGTCAATGTGTGGCGGTACTGCTGCGAGGTGTTTGACTACTTGTCGCTCGGGGCCATTGTTGGAGGTGGGTCTACGGGCGGGGTTTTCTGCATCCATGGCGGGCTCTCCCCCGACATTGACACGGTGGACCAGATCCGGATCCTCGATCGGAAGCAGGAGGTGCCGCACGAGGGCGGGATGTGCGACTTGCTCTGGTCGGACCCAGAGGAGGTGAGCGGCTGGTCGATATCGCCGAGGGGCGCGGGGTTTCTTTTTGGCGAGAATGAGGTGAAGAAGTTTCTCCATGGCAACGGTATTTCGTTGATTGCGAGGGCGCACCAGTTGGTTATGGAAGGGTACCGGGAGATGTTTGGCAGCGGGTTGGTGACGGTGTGGTCGGCGCCCAACTACTGTTATCGGTGCGGCAACGTCGCTAGTGTGTTGAGCATCGACGACGACTTGGGGCGGGAGTATAAGGTGTTTGAGGCGTCGGCACAGGATGTCAGTGCGATTCCGGCCAGGAAACCGGCTGTAGATTACTTTATATGATGGCTAAGTGATAGCAGGTAGTGGAAAGAGGACACATATGTACATGTCTCTGCATGAGGCACGTAAAAAGAAAAGAAGTCCAACAGGTAATGCCACATCTCAAACATTGGCAAATAAACATGGTTTAACATGCAGAAGTTTTCCATTGCCATTGGCCAGGTGGGTTTTAGGGAGCGACACGCCAAGAAAAGAAGCTGTTTAGGCGGTGGGACAGGACGGGGGCTAGCCCCTCGACCAAGCTTGCTGTTTCCAAAATGTATTCAGTTGAAAAAAAAAAATCTTGGCTGGAATGAGTTTGGGCAAATGATGTTGGAGGAGAGATTGGGCAGGGCTTAGATGGGATGGACTTGGATGTGGTAGGCTTGGCTGGGATGGACTTTGCCGGAGTGGGCTTGGCTGGGATGGACTCTGCCGGAGTGGGCTTGGCCGGGTTGAAGCAAGAGATGACATAAGCCAAGACCCCATGATGAAAGGGGGGAAATTTTAGGGTGCAAAACAGACGAGGAGAAAGTTTTCCCACAATAGTACTGCGACATTTCATTTAGCTAGTGACAACAGGGTGCAGGTGCAGGAGCAGGAGCAGGAGCAGGAACCGGACGGCCTAGCCACAGGATCAGGTTCAGCATAAAGACCGAGGCTGTACATAACATACTCTATCTTTTGTTCTTTTGTAATACGACGGCAAGCAATCACCTATTGTTGTGGTTATTCTGCTGCCCCGTCTTCTCATGACCAGGAAAGGAGACCGGGAGGAGTCGGCGTAGAAAAAGTAGTGGGTGCGACATTCATGCAGATTAGCGTTTGTGTGGGATGTAAAGTGGAAAATGTATTTGCTCGGCTTAGGTGCAATATTTGCAAAACAAAGAGCCAAAAATAGCAGCGGCACGCCGAGCCCGAGAAAGAGAGACGGGAAAGAGGGTAGAGAGGGAGAGAGAGGGAGAAGAGATAGAGTGGGAGAGAGCGACAGGAGACAACATCTCTTCCCAGATTCAGGAAGGGGGTTCCCAAGCATTTTACATTGTCAAAGAGGGGAAGAGAGGGAAGAGGGTCAAGTGGTGGTGATCCCTCAGGTGGTGATGATCCCAAGAATTTTTTTCTGTTTGTATCACTCGCCCAGTATTTTTTTTGTCTTTCTTTTACCCACTGCGGCAGTTTTGTGATTTTCTTTAAAATTTCACCATGTGCTGCTCAGCTGGATTGAAATTATGTAACCTCCTTAGTCATGCTCATGCCTCCGGTTAAGGGATACGTAGCGGTTTGTTTACGTTCTATATATATACATAGATGTGCATATGTATATATATATATAAGTCTTGTTGTTTCGCTCCTTTGCGCGCTGGCCTCCTTCGCAGTCACCACTTTTAATTAGTCCCCCCCCTTCTAATATCCACCACACACACACACATTACACCACTGCTCCCAACACCCACCACAATACGGGACTGCCCTTAATACTTTCCACTCCTTATAACAAATATAACTTAAAATGCACATTGTCGACATTGTTTTTACATGCTTGGTGTTTCTCATGACCCAAGCCATAGCGGCAGACACAACAACACCCACCACTGCCATCACGGCCACCACCACCACCACGTCATCTTCAGTCCTGCCAACCTTGGTCTGGGTCACTGGCACAGACGCCAATGGAAAGTTGGTCACCACCCAATCGCCATATATACAAAAGTTCTCCACCCAGTACGAAGAAGTGGCATCGCCCCTGGCGGGATCAATAGGAATAGGCTCAATTAGTGGGAGTGTTGGGGAAATCAGGAGCTACTCCCAAATCACATTGACACAGGGGTCTGGCGCTAATGGCCAGTATATGACCGGAGTGTTTCAGAATAGAGGTGGCGATGGGTACTTGAAATGTTTGGGTTTGGCGGTTTTCACACTTGTTGGTTTGGTTTTGTTGGTTTAAATTGGCATCAGCATCAGCATCAGCATTGGCATTGGCATTGGCATTGGCATTGGCATTGGCATTGGCATTGGCATTGGCATCTTCATTTTTCTTTCTGCTTTCTCTTTGTTTACTTTGGATTTAATAGAACATCAATGGTTAGTTGTGTCTGGGTGTTGTCGAGGGCAGGGTGTGGGACCTCACACCCTGCTTCGTCTTCCTCCCCCTTCCCGCCTTTGTAATCTTAGTCATTGTGGATTATTGTTTCAATGCTACCAAATGGTAATTTCTTTTGCGGCTTAAATTTGGGCTTTGCCGATCAATTGTAATAATAGCAATTGAGAACAACCCACACAGAGAGACAAAAACAATAGCAGTAACAATAGCAATAACAATAGCAATAACAATACCATACACGAGGACACAAATAGAGCTGTTGAGTTCAAAAGTCGTTATGACTTTGCAGACAGACTTTTCTAGTAGTAGGAGCCGCCCCAAGCACCAGTTGACAACCAATTTGGAGGAAAAGAGAAAAAAAAAGGGAGTTTAGCAATGAAACGACCATCGCTCCGTATTTGAGAATTCCAAATAAATGTATAAAATTAAAGTGAATGATCATTTAGCGTAGCTGACCCATTCAGCGTATACGAATTGCCATCCCTCCCTGCTCTGCTCTGCTCTGCCTCATTGTCAGACGAGGGTTATTTTGCTTTGTACCACAAAAGTGACTGGATACAAAGGGAGATAGAGCACTTTTCAGTTTCACCGCCTTGGGGTGCGAGAATCGTTATTTCCCTCTCCCTCCCCTTTCCCCTTTGCCGACCCACGCACAATTCCCTTCGCCTGAACCAATGGATAGCCAGCCACAGTTTTGACATCATTGCGTTCACGAGGAGGGAGAAAAAAAAATGACTCTGAGGTTGAAGGAGCGTGAGGTGCCATCAAAGGACTAAGCTCATCCACTGATACCCCCCCTCCGCTGTGATATAGCCGGTTAACCATTCCGTACATTTCCACTTGTTCCTAGCAACCCCCTTGAGCTTTGCCCTCCCACAATGTCAGACCCAAGATCACCAAGGGACTCATACGACGCAATCACCAGCGCCCCGCCAACGCCAAGGCACCGCACTCCCTCTGTGCCCTCTGCTCAGAGCATCCCTAACGACACCACCAACAACAGTAACACCACCACCAATACCACCGACACCCCCGACATTGACGTGGATGACAAGCCACCGTACTCGGCAATCGACATTCTCAATTTCAAATCCATCACGCTAGAGAACAAGGGCTCGGTTGCACGGGATCATATGGCCAACGAGCGTACGTTTCTTGCGTGGCTCCGTACATCGCTCGCATTCATCACCATTGGCATTGGCGTGACCCAGCTTTTCAGGCTAGAACGGCTGCTGACCGCCAAGGTGATCACCAGCGGCAGGACGTTGCCCCTCGAGGGAGGCAGCGAGACGATTGCAAAGTACGGCAAGCCATTAGGGGCCACGTTTATCGTGCTCGGCATAGTCACACTCGTGTTTGGGTTCCAGCGGTACTTTGAGGTGCAGAGCCTCATGACAAAGGGGAGCTACCCCGCCACGCGGTTGGGGATATTGCTATTGATTGCAGTGGTGCTTGTTGTCATTGTCACCACCCTATTTATGGTTCTAAAGTCACCCCTATAGCAAAGACATAAACACTGATCTCGCACCCTTTTCCCCCCTCTGTGTGTTTGCAACCCACTGTGGGTATCTCTCTAACGTATAACACTAGGGCTGCAGCCCTGGGAAAACACGCGCACGTTTCATTCGCTTTTTCGGCACTCACGCACGCCCAGGGTGCCTTCCCCCCCCCTCTCTGTCTCTCTCCCACAACCAACACCAACAAGAAAAAAATTCTGCATAGGTTAAAAAAAAAAAACTCCTAATCATAAAACACCTATTAAACTAAACACATCAAAATGGTATGTGGTGGAGCTATAATCAAAGGGAGGTAGAGGATACGAGCGTACTACGACGAACTATTGAACGTATGGGTGATAAACCGAACGACACAAGAGAGCAACAGCGCGTTATATGAGCAACAACATTTCGAACCAAGCTTGTTCCAACATCGTGGCAGTATCAAAGACATCAGCAGAACTAGAGACACCACTCTCTAGTTCTGAAGCTTTGAGTAACCCACGGGAGCGAGCACCGCGATCCAATGCGCCGTCGGAATATATTCATCTGTTGGGGTACATGCCTATCTTCACCCCCTTCCCCCCCTCCCCTGTTTCAAAACACCATACTAACGTCTTTTTCTAGGGTAAAGTTCACGGATCCTTAGCTCGTGCTGGTAAAGTCAAGTCTCAGACTCCAAAGGTTGAAAAGCAGGAAAAGCCAAAGAAGCCAAAGGGTAGAGCATACGTCAGATTGTTGTACACGAGAAGATTCATCAACGTTACCTTGACCAACGGTAAGAGAAAGATGAACCCATCTCCAGCATCTCAATAAGCGTGAGGCGGGTGTGCTATCAGTTACGATTTTGTATATCATTCCTTTCATCCTGTTACATTAGTTAATAAACAACGATAAAGTTGGAAATGTCTATAGCCAGTGTCTATTTTTGGTGTCTATTTGAATTGCGGTACCAAAAAGTATGCATATACCCGAGCTCTAATGTCCCTGGTTTCCTCGTCCTCCTCAAACATGGGTTTCCAGGTCACCACTTCAATCTCCTCAGCCTTAAAGTCGTACTCGGAAGCTGTGGCAAAAAACTGCAAGTCGTCTTCAAGCAAATGGGCCCGGTGCGGCGAAAATACAACCAAGCACCGTCCGGTCGATTTCAAGGCGTGGCGGCACACCCACAACAACTTGTGGTGCTCGGTGTGGTTAAACACCAAGTCGGAAAGAATCACCAAATCAAACTTGTCCTCCTCCTCCTCCAACCTCCGTTGGTCGTCGCCATACACCAATTCGCCAAGGTCGTTGCCCCAGATATAGCCCCTGACCTTGTGCTGGCTCACCCCCTTGCCGCCACTATTCTTCTCCAAGTCGGCAAAGTTGTATTCTATATGGCTGATCAAATCGGCATCGGGGTAGTCGGTGGCTATGACCTCGGCGGCCCCGTTCAACGCACACACCAACGACGGCAACGCCGCCGCGGCACCAAGTTCCAATACCCGCTTGCCCCGCACATATTCGGCGCTGTGGCTATCCAAGTAATCGGCGGTGTAGATCCCGGCATTCCAGAGCAAGTGGCCCCAGAGTGGTGATTGCCCTACTAGTTTGAGGGTTATTTCTTGGGGGTGCACGTCGGCGAGCTTGCGCTGGTACGTGGCAAAGTGGGACCCAGGAGCGGGCGGGAGAAACCCCTCTGGCTCCTCAAAGAGGCCACCGTGTAGTGATAGTTCGTCGTCAGACATGGTTTGGAAGCAGTTTGCAGATGAAGATTTTTTTTTTTTTTTTTTTGGGTTGGGTAAATCTCTAGTGATAATAACAGCAGTATGAAACGAGGCCTCTCTGGTGTTCTCTCTCTCTCTCTAGTGAGAAGTTATCTGGCCATATCCAAGAATGCTGTTCCTCTTCTTACGTCTCCCCAAACCAGTATTGCCCCAGTGTCGCCCCAGGCACAGCCAGCCGGGGCAAAATTAACCCGCTTTCCACCTTCCAGATCTGGGCATCGCTCGCTACCAAGCTCACTACAGTAGTCAGGGAAACCAGTAGGGAAAAAGAAAAAAACTCTATAAAACAACACACACACACACATAAAACAAACAAGCCAAAATGCCCTCACCTGTCAACTCGGAATGGGCATCTGTCTCACAGGAGCTAGTCCAAGACCCTACCAATTTCAGGCTATGGCAGCGTCTTATTGCAGCAGCCGAGTCAAACAACAAACAGGGAATCACCAAATCGACCCCCGAGAATGTGTTGCAAGTGCTAAAGTCAGCTTATAGGTCGTTTTTGGAAAAGTACCCCTTTGCATACAAGTACTGGATCCGTCTTGCCGCGTGGGAATTCAAACTTGGAAACACCCAGAGGTGCGAGGACGTGTACCGTGAAGCATTGCTGCATTTGCACCACAGCATCGAGCTCTGGATGAGCTATCTCAACTTTAGAGTTGATACTATTGTGGGCGATGTCCACGCCGTGTTGGCGGCGTTTGAAGAGGCCCGGGGCGTGATTGGCCGCCACTTTTACTCGTATGAGTTTTATGCCCTATACTTGTCGTTTCTCGAGAGCTATGCCACCGACGCCAACCAGTTTGAGCGCAAGTACTACATCCTTCTCCGAATCACCCTCGAGGTGCCAATGTACCACTACGAATACTTTTACAAAAAGTGGTTTGATATGATTGCCAAAATCGGCCGAGATCCGCCGTACGCCAAAAGAGTCACTCCGTTTGTTGTACCTGGCGAATACAAGAAGGACTACAAAGCGCTCTCGGTGCTGCTCAAAAAGACTTTTATTGACGCCTACATCGCCACCCAGTTCAGGACATACGAGTTGTTTGCGTTTGAAAGCAAGCTCGCCGGCAGGTTGTACTATGACGACAGGGTTGTGCCCCGCCAGCTCATGGACCAGTGGTACCAGTACCTCGAGTTTTTGGAAGTGCAGCAATTTGCATTTGCCGATGTCGAGATGAACTGGCACCGGTTCATTTATGTCGCGGCAAATTACCCAGACGCATGGCTCAAATTGGCGGACTTTTACATTCACCACGAAAAGTATAACCAGGCGCGTGAGGTGTTGTCCCGGGGGTTGGCGCACCGGGGGCACCAAGCAGTTTTGACCAAGTTGGTAGATATGGAGGTGTTTTTGAAGCAGTACTCGCGAGCCCGCGACTTGATTGTGGAGTACATTCGGTACAATGTATCAATCCCAATCCCGGTGTATGAAAAGCTTATCAATATTGAGAGGATCTTTGGCGACGATGACCACGTGCTTGATTTGTTGCGGCAAGTCATCAAAGACACAAGCAACGATTGGTTCTTTACCGTGTTGCTCAACTACTCCCTAGGAGATGAAAAGAAGTTGGCATTGTGCCGGGAGTTTGAGTCTGAGTTTGCCGAAAGCAAACGCTACAAAGACGCTGTGCGTGAACTATCCAAAGTTTACTAATACAAGTCCTGTCCAAAGTTTCTAGTCCAAGTCTCCAACAATTTCTAATCCAAGTACAAGTTGACTGCCGTGGCCAGCAAATAAAACAAGACCAACGCCACGCCCAACCGTCTATCAAACCGCCACTTGTTGAGTGGGAGGTATACCAACAAAAATGCAATGACAAATATCAAGGCCCCCGTGCTGACAATGACGCCGCTTGTGAGGGCAAACTTTATCGGCGAGTGGTTGCGCCGAGTGATGGCGATCCCATTCAACCCCACTCCTAGTAGAATGATCAACAACGGTGTGCCCAAGCAGGAGTTTATGCCCAAGATCGGGTTGATCTTGGTGGCGAGCGTCAAGTTTGTGATCAAGTCGTTTATGGAGTTGCTGATTGAAAACACCACCAATCCAAGCAAATAGTCCGATATTCTCCACAATAGGCCCACGTTTTTCAATGTCTGAAGGATATACACCGACATGTTGGAAAGAACTAGCAAGCTGTTGACCAATCCGACACCCGAGGTGATAAGAATCACCGCCGTCTCTGGGAGCATGGGGGCCACGACAAAGTATGCAAGCGGGGTGTAGAGAAGCACCGCCGGTAGCAAG
Organism: Zhuliangozyma parablackwelliae; assembly: GCA_030585045.1. Classification (NCBI taxonomy): domain Eukaryota; kingdom Fungi; phylum Ascomycota; class Pichiomycetes; order Serinales; family Debaryomycetaceae; genus Zhuliangozyma; species Zhuliangozyma parablackwelliae. The sequence continues at coordinate 3,633 of JAJMCF010001671.1, read as the reverse complement.
TACTGGTAGGGGATATGGAAAACCTGGTGGTTGATAAACACAGGAACTTCGAGCAAGTACCAAATCGTCAAAAGGTCCTGGTGTTTCATGAGCTTCACCTTCCAGTGGTAATCTTCGTGCCCCCCGCATTGGTGAAACGGGATCAAAAGCGCGAGAAGAAAATCAAGGATGCTGCAAACGAGCTCAAAGAATGATAGTGCCGCCGCACGCACCAGCAATGGTTGTTGTTGCTGCTGCTGCTGCAACAGCGACGGTAGCAGAACCACCAGTTGCTCGGCATCGTGACGAAGACGGGGAGTATAGTCGACCGTCAAGTGGCGTGTCTCATCCGGCGACGGTGGTTTCCGGGTTGCATCGGACTCACACTCACACTCACACTCACACTCACACTCACACTCACACTCACACTCACACTCACATTCACGCTCACGCTCACGGCCGCGCAACGGGGAGGGCGAGGGCGACCGCGAAGACCTGATGGCGCCATAGTTTCTCTCCTCGTGGGAGATGATGCTCAATGCGTCTTCAACGTTGAATGGCTGCTCAAGCACATGCTCATGGTTGTCGTGCTGGATCACCACCTCCTCGTCAAAGTCACGGAACTTTTCTTTGTCAAACAAACAAAGAAATGCAATGTAGCAGGCATACGCGCCCACCATGACGATGCTCTCAACAAGGGTGATTTTGCCGTCCGATAGTACAACCAGAAACAATACCAACACGGTCAACACCCACACCAAGTCGATTGTGAGCAACTGGGGCTGTTCCACCTCGAACCGGTGGCTGAATATGCTGATCAAGCCAATGATTATGGTAAACATAATGAGAATGGACCCCATCAACTGCCCGATAACCAAGTCTGACAGCCCTGATTGCAAAGCGACATGGTAGTTGACCAAGTCGGGGAACGAGTTTGCCAACGGCACGAGGATAAAACTCAAAACCTGGTTATTCAACCCAATGGTGGATGTTGCTCGGTGAAGGTTGCGGAAGAGGTAGTTGGACACCAAAATGCTCATGGCCACGAGTATTAGCATAAGGATGAGCAAAATAAGACTGGAAATACCCACGAGGTACATTTTGGACGGGTAGAATGAGCAATAGTACCACGCGGAGACCTTGAAGTAGCTTGTATCGCAGTTGTGCCGTATATAGTTGCAAATATCGACTGTGGCGGATGTGGGGATGGAGCAATGCTTGTCGCCGTCGTCGTTATCATTGCCGTTGCCGCTGCCGCTGCCGCCATTTAGGATCTTGGCAGCAAAGGAGGCTGCTGCAGGGCTGGAAATGTAGAGTAGAACGAATAGTGAATGTAGCATCCTGGTGCCCAGCACTCTGTTGTCAAGTGGCCCAAAAAAAAAAAAAAAACAAGTCTTGCGCCCCCACGGCTTGTTATCAAACTTTGATAATTTTTTTTTTCTTCTTTTCTTGTCTTGTTTCATCTCTTTGTTTGCTGGCGGGTGATATAGCAACGTTGTCTACATCTACGAAAGCAGTTGAAAATTGCATGACTATGCAAAATCGGGGAAACAGGTAAATACCCATTTCATCTCTGCCTATAAACTATTTTTGTACTTTTTGAACGTGTCCCTTTCGAGAATTTCCTTGGCGATTTTGATATCCAAATTGATATCGTCAATCAATGCTTCCTTTGTAGTGTAGTTCAATTCCGGGCGGATGTACCCAAGCACCACGTACTCGACGTCGGCGCCATAAAAGTTGCTTTTGAACTCGTGTATAATGTGCAACTCGGCTGCCTTTTCCTTGTTGTTGTAGTATGGGTTCCACCCAATGGACATGACCATGGGGAACACATGCAATTCCTCCTCCTGCAACTGGTTCCCGTGGTTGAATGTGATCTCGTTGCCGTCCATGCGCTTGGTGGTGGTGTCGCACTGCGCCTTGTTGGGCTTCAACTTGCACCAGCCATAGTAGATTCCCGTCTGCAACGAGTTGAGAGAAGGGCTGATGTGGATGTTGGCCGTGGGGATTCCCAACTCGGAAGATCCTCTGCCAAACCCACTAATAATGGTGTCCTGTTGCACGATTGGGAAGGGCTGCACGGGTGCTTCAGGGACCCTGGTCTCGGGGCGTGTCATTTGTGGAGGCGTGTAGGAATGATTTGGCTTTAACACCCTTTTTTTTTTTTTTGTTCCTTCTATTCCACCCAAACAAAATCGGTTTTCAATACTGGATCACACCGCTAATGTTCCGTATCTTATATTCCCTAGCTTCCAGGGCGCAACCCTTTTACAGACTGTTGTTACCTACAGTTGCTAATTCTTTTTGTATCGTCACATTACTATATAAAATCGCACGCTCTCAAAGCACCGTTGAATCTCTATTGGAATCTCTTTTCTAATTCACCCAACAAGGTGACAGCATCCTTGCCGAAACCCCTGATACCTTGCGACAACTTTTCAGTGGCCATGGCATCCTCGTTCAAGGCGAATCTGAAAGCGGCCTCGTCGTCAACGTAGGTAACCTTTTCAATATCCTGAGACTTGGCAGAAGCAGCGTCCAATTGCTTTGGAACATCCTCAGACGAGTTGTACAACTCCTCCAACAACTTTGGAGAAACAGTCAAAAAGTCACAACCAGCCAAGGCCTTGATTTCGCCCGTGTTTCTAAAAGAAGCGCCCATGACAATGGTCTTGTAGCCATACTTCTTGTAGTAGTTGAAAATGGCCTTGACGGACTTGACACCAGGGTCCGTTTCGGCGGTGTAGGCTTCACCGGTGGATGCCTTGTACCAGTCCAAGATTCTGCCCACAAAGGGGGAGATCAAGGTGATGCCTGCTTCGGCACAAGCAACGGCTTGGGCAAACGAAAACAACAAGGTCAAGTTACAGTGGATGCCGTGCTTGGCTTCCAACTCTCTGGCAGCCTGGATACCCTCCCACGTGGAGGCAATCTTGATCAAGATTCTGTCCTTGTCAATGCCCTGCGACTTGTACAATTCAATCAATTCCAAAGCCTTCTTGATGGTGGCGTCCTTGTCAAACGACAATCTGGCGTCAACTTCGGTCGAGACCCGGCCGGGGACAATCTTCAAAATCTCCTTACCAAACTCAATCAACAATCTGTCCAAGGCAATGTTGGCCTTTTCCTGGGGGGAAGAGCCCTTGTCCTTGGCATACTCAATGGCAACGTCAATGACACTGGCATACTCTGGGTTCTTGGTGGCGGCCAAGATCAACGATGGGTTGGTGGTGGCATCTTGGGGCTTGTACTTGGCAATTTGGGAAAATTCGCCGGTATCGGTGACAATGGTGGTGCCAGTGGCTTTCAATTGTTCTAATGAGTTGGAGGACATTTTTGAAATGTGGATGGGGGGATGGAGCAGTAACAGAAAGAGGAACTACAGGGGAAAGGGTGGACAATCCAAGAGAGGGAAGGGGGTGGTGTATTTATACTTTTTTTTTTTTTATCCTTTAGGCGGTGTCCACTGTGCTCCGACAAAGGGCCAACAATTCGAGGGGGAGAGAGAGCAAACGATTAATTAGTAAAAGTAAAGAGAGAAAAAAAAAGGAACAGGAAACTCAATATTAAAAATTACAAAATTGGTGCCCACCTTCCCAGTAATGTGGTAGAGTGTGTGTGAGCAGTGTGTGTGTGTGGGGGGGGGGGGGG
>JAJMCF010001669.1:0-10124 GCA_030585045.1 Zhuliangozyma parablackwelliae | reverse complement strand
CCCCCCCCCCCCCCCCCCCACCCCCCACTCTCTCCCTTTGTGCCCCTCGCAACGTCTACAAAAATAACCCAATTTTGAAAGGCGTCGGCAACAAGTATCAGTCGCCGTCATGGAGGTCCAGCCAAAGGTTGGAGCGGTATAGGGGAGTTGAAGTGGGAGGGGGAGGCAAAGGGAAAGTACTGGCTCCCTTCACTACGCTACCCCCACCGCAGAAAGGGCCCGTACACGCTACAAGACCCCCTCGTCACATGTTGCCTCCTCCTCCCTCTCCTACCTCCCTTTGCTACTACTCCCTTTGCTACCTCCCCCCTTTATTGTGTGTGGTAACTGTGGGTGACCGTAAAAAGTTTTTCCTTTTTCCCTTTTTCCCTTTTCCTCCCAGAAGCGGCAACGAGAGAAAATTTTTTTTTTTTTTTTTTTTTTTTTTTTTGTTTTTTTGGGTGAGAGAGAAATAAAGCACTCGAAATTGAACGCTCCTAGTATCACTACTCCAACTACTTCCACCCCCCCCTCTTATTGACCAACACACCCTCAACCACCGTCTACTGCTTCTACCACTTACTGTTACAATAACCAACTCCCCTCCACTTGCCTCCACTTCCTCCCTCCCCCGCTGACTCTCAGTCCAGTTTGACAGGTCAACTCTACACGCCTCCACACTTTTTCTTGAAACACCCCAACAATGAACTACACCAGGACAGAGAGACGCAAGTCGATGGCGGAACGCAGGCCCAGCACCAGCTACACACCTCCCGTGATCCCCCACTTGGCCGGGTTGGAAAAACCGCAGGACCAATACCTCAAAATCGACCAGTGTGATGTATTGATTTTAGGCACGGGGTTGCAGGAGAGTATTTTGGCAGCGGCATTGTCTTGGCAGGGCACTCTGGTGTTGCACATTGACAACAAGAACTACTATGGCGACTCGTCTTCGACATTGACCATTGAACAGTTGAAGAAATGGTGTCTGGATGTCAATAGCGGCAAGATCCAGCACTTTCACGACGCCCAGATCTATATCCCCGGCGGCAAGACCAGTAACCGGTTCAAGTCCAAGGACTATGGCATCGACTTGACGCCCAAGATTATGTTTTGCCAGTCAGACTTGTTGTCGTTGCTCCTCAAGTCCAGGGTGTACCGGTACCTCGAGTTTCAGAGCGTGTCCAACTTCCATGTGTTTGAAAACGACGATTTCACCCAAAAGGTCAACACCACCACCACCAAGCAGGACATTTTCCAGGACAAGACCTTGTCCTTGGCCACCAAGCGGCACTTGATGAAATTCCTCAAGTTTATCTTGTTGGACCCAGAGTATAAGCAAAAGGTTAAACCCTTTGCCACCATGCCCATCCAGCAGTTTTTGTCACAAGAGTTCAAGTTGGAAGAGCCGCAAATCAGCGAGTTGGTCTACTCCATTGGTTTGTCGTATGAGGAGCAGACAAACACCAAGCAGGCGCTCATCCGCATCAAGCGCTTTTTGAGCTCGTTTGACGTGTATGGCAAGTTCCCCTGCATGGTTTCCAAGTACGGCGGTCCTGGCGAGATCTCACAGGGGTTTTGCCGCTCAGCTGCCGTGGCTGGCACCACCTATAAGCTCAACACCCACTTGACCGACTTTGACCCCATCAACAAGGTGGCGCATTTCGACGACGGGTCCAATATCAAGGTTAACGAAAAGGTGGTTATCTCCCCCACGCAATTGCCCAAGTTTTTGCAGTCTTCGTACCACCAAATCACCCAGGGGTTGAAGGAGTACCACATCACTCGGTTAATCACGGTGGTGAGGCGCGACTGTAAGGAGTGGATGACGGGCAACGAGTCCTCAGCCATTGTCGTGTTTCCACCGCAATCGTTGCCCACCAAGAATGAGTACTCCGTACAGGTGATTATCCAAAACGGCGGGTCTGGTGTCTGCCCCGAGGGCCAGGCGGTTTGGTTTAGCCACACATGCGAGCAGGACTTGAACCGGGCCAAGGCAGACCTTGAATCCGCGTATGAAAAGATGGAGGCGTCATTGTTGCGCGAATGCTCTTCGGACATTGGCGACTTGGTGGATGAAAACGACTTTGTCATGGGCGCTCAGGGTACGCCCATTATCAACTCATTCAAGCTCGGGTCGTCATTGCAGAGCTTTGTGCCCAAGGATAAGCTCGATATTGTTTGTAAGCTCGGGTATGTGCAAAACTCGTATGTGCGTCCGGACCTTGCAAACATTTTCAACCCCACCGAGGAAAACAATGTGGTGTTTAAAGACGTTGCCGATGCCAACAATGAGATAATATTCTCCAACACTCCAAGCTCGGAGTTGTCGTACGATGGCGTGATTACCGATGTGAAATCAATCTACCAACGAATCACGGGCACCACCGATGACTTTTTCGACGTTGACTTTGAGGATGAAGAAGATGAGGACGATTATAATAACAACAATAATGTGAATGATGCACACGCACAGGCGCCAGTGGCGCCACTAAAGCGAGGATCGGTCAATGGTGGAATCGTTGGAGGTGGTTCTGGAACTAGCCTTGCTGCGTTGAGGGAGCAGCACGAGAGGGATGTGCACGAGAATGCTATTGATAGCGAGGATGAAGATGTTGAAATTGAGGACCGTGATTCCGACCACGCGCCCTTTGCCGCCGACGAAATGGAATTGTAGCTCCAGCAGTCACACAACTTTGTATAATATGTGTTTAAATGACACCAGGAATCATATAAACAAAGATTTGATAGAGAATAGTTCCTTTATAGACATTGTATGATAAATTATATATTACACATTTAACCTATTCTTGAGAAAAGTGCTCCAAGAGAATGTTTCTCTCGTCAGAGTCGGCACCCCAGTTCTTGACAACGACACAAGAAGCACCAACAACCTTTCTGGCATTACCCTCTCTGTCCAACTGACAGAGACCAGCCCATTCACCGAGCAACTTGGCGTCAGAAACCTTAATCAATGGAATCTTTTCCTCAGGCTCATTGCACAAGGCTTCAACCAACTTGACAATGGATTCTTCAGTGACCGAGTCGCAAAGGACACACAACTGTGCCTCTCTCTTGGACAAGGCCTTGGAAGCTTCTCTCAAACCTCTGGCCAAACCATCGTGAACCAAAGAGGTTCTCAACACAGCCTTCAAGGCATCTTCAATGGTGATGGCGGCGGATTCTTGCTCAACGGCAACTTCCTCAACGATTTGTTCTTGTTCTTGTTCAACGTCAGACATTTTTGGTAAACTATTAGGTAATAGACTTCTTCGTCAAGTAAAATGGTATTACTGCTCAGTGCTTTCTAAAAAGAGGAACAAGGGTAGGTTGGTGGTTGATGGCGGGAGAATTTTTCACTGCGCGCAGGACGAGAGTGGGAGAGGAGGAAAAGAATTTGGTAGCAAACGAGGGCTCAGCCCGAGCACGTGATACGGGCTGGTAGCGCCAGATAAGGCGAACTTACAATCAGATTGGACAGGGGCAGTAGTGGAGGGATGCTGGGACGTGGCTCAATGAGGTACTGTCTTCTTGTCGAGAAGGCACGAACTGGACAAGATATGGTAGATTTCCACTTGCTGATCCTCATTGGTGTATGTTGATGGATGTAGATCTGATGGGCAGGAGGTGCATCACTGTGTCATTGGTAGGATCATGTAGGGGCACAGCCACAGGTATAGGTCCAATCACTGTTGCTTGATGTATCCCAATACCTAATGCATGGTGTATCTCCCCCATACGCGTCTACTTTAGCTTCCTTTTTTTTGTTGTTCCCACCCACCAAACGATAACAACCACATATACACCAACACAATGATCAACAGGGATATCAGGAAAGAAGCACGAATACGAGGATCAGGGTATGTCCACAACCTTTGCCCAACCGCATTGGGACTATATACTAACTTTTCCCCCTTTCTAGCCAACGTCCAGTACGAAATGTCGAGTTGAGCATTGGCGCTCTGGAGGCGAGCCAATCGAGCCGACTCTATGCCGAGCTCCATTCCGAGCAAATACGCCGCGAGTCGCTCGAGGTGTTTGATTGGAGGAGATCATCCATTGAGGTGCCCCCTAGTGAACAACCCGAGATTGCACCAACAGAAGCAGGAGCAACAACATCAGTGGGAGCAACTGCACCAGGGTCAGGGTCACCCCGGTTCGCTCTACCTCCCAGCAGCGACTGGTCCCCTCCTCCGCCGGACTTTGACAACGACTCATTCCACCCCACACCATCACCACGGTTGACGATATCGAGCACGCCGCGACAGATACTCGACGCCGCCGCCGCCGCAGACGCAGCCGCAGCGAGCAGCAACTCCACTTCCGAATCAACACCATTTAGAAAACCACGCGGCAGGCCAAAGAAACAGCCCAAACTCTCGGGACGACCCATTGGCAGTGGGAGACTGAGCTGGTCCCGGACGAGGATGAACCCCGACAATAGGCTCGCGCAGGGGATGTACACTCCCGAAAGGGAGAATGATGAAAATCGTAAAAGACTGGGGCTGGGGAGGACAGTGTTGGCCCCCGTGGAGGAATATACCGATGCTGGAGAGAGTGTGGAGGGGGATTATGATGATGATGATGAGGAAGAGGAAGGGGATGAACAAGAAGATGAGGAGAGGGAACCGATCCCGCTTTCCAAGAGCACGGCCGACGAGGCACAACAACCCCTTTGGATCGATTATCAAAGATTGAACGAGCTGCGGGACAAGCGACAGCGATTACACTTGCTCGATGTGCTTCGATGGGTGGTCAAAAACTTTGAGCCCGAGCGCGTTGCCTCGCGCATGAGCCAACAGGTTACGATCCAAAAGGAGTTTAAGCGACACGTGATGGCGTACCTCGACAAGATTAAGGATATGTATGCCAGCATGGACGAAGTGGCCAAGCAAATCACCGAGATTCAAAAGTTGAAGAATGAGTACCGGAGCACGATTTTACAGTTGCGCAAGGACCATACCGGGGTGGGGAACGAATTGAACCGGTTGCGGCAGCAAGTGCGCGATAAGAAGAAGGCGTTTGACGATTTCAACCTCGTGCATGACCAGGTGCTTGAAACGAGGGATATTGTCCATGATGGTGGTACTACCGAAGTAGTCTCAACGGAGGTGAGCACGAGTGTGCTCTTGGACCTCTCCCAGTTGGCCAGTGTGCTCAACCCCCAGGCGGGGGCACTCGCCAAGCTCCGGGAAATCAATCGCAAGCTCGCACAAGTTGATGAAAAGATATAGTAAAGTAGTGTCTATATTTACATGTAAACATATAAAGTAGCAACACCAACACAACAAAGGGGTCATACACATGGAACATGGGCACACCAGCACCTAAGCATCCTCCTTGACCAAGGCCATAATCATTCTATACAAGTAAAAGAAGAAAAAGAACAAATGAAACCCCAATTTCAAAAAGCTCTCCTTCTTGTGCTTGCTCAAGGTGCGGAAAATCTCCGTGGCATCCAAGGTGTGGTTCTTGTTGATAAACTTGTTGACATTGTAGGCAAACAACGGCAAGTTCAACAAGAAGCAGAACCAGTACCCATTAACCAAAAACAACAACGAGATAAAGGCGTGCAAGCCAGCCTCGGGGACAAACCACGGGTTGAGCTTGTTGCACAACTCAATGGGGTTGATGTAGTCGCACTCCAAGTCCGAGTACATGATTGTGAAAAACACCTGCGAGAATAGATTGACGGCATTGACAATGACCGCAAGGATAAATAACCTTGGGAAAGTGGGTTAGTACATGGTGGTGTTGAGGAGGCATATCACAATCCGTTCATTTGGGCCCGCGGTTGGATCGGACAAACCGGATACAGACTCAGCGGAAAGGGGACACATGTATATGCACATGTGCATGTGGAAAAGGTACATACCATCCTTCGCCGTTCATTTTTGCGTTTGTTGAGTTGAATCGACTTTTGAATGTGTTTTGTTTGCCTTTGAAAGGATGTTTTTTTTTTTGCCTTCTCCTTCTTGTTGTCTCCCCTTTGGAAAGATTAGCAAAGCAAAAATTTTCTTCTCCCACAGTTTGCTGATTAGGAGAGCAAGCGAAAGTTGGCTTGAGCGGGGGGGATTCACCAGTACAACATGATTTTGGAGAGGTTGAGAGCAGTAGGGAGACATCAGTCGTGTAGAGGGGAGGGTCTGTGGAGTGGGTCAGCTTTTCGCACAACAGTGGCAGGGCCGGGATCAAGAGATCAAAGTAGGTGTCGCGTGCTTGATCATCGCGGTGCAAGCTTCAGGTCAGGAACATCTGCACCGTGGGGAGCGTGAAGGAGGTCAAGAGTGTTTAACCAAGCACTGGTTGGTTTTACACAAAGACGGGGTTGAAAGGGTTGAGCAAGTTGTAGCGGCAAAACCAGGGTGAGTGTAGTTCAAAAGATTGACGCTTGATCTGGCAGCAGTGTTTGTGTCAACCCTTGGCCAATAGCACGCCTACCAATAATTTGTAGGTGGAGGAAACACACGGCTACCATTTATCACGTGACCAATAAGCCGCATCCCAATTAGGCAACCGCTGGGGCTCGAACTAAAAAGGAAAAAATGACCCAAAAAGAAAAAGGAGGAGAGGAGAGAGGAGCGAGGCGGGAAAGAGGGAGGAATGATATAGGGGGTGCAATTCTGAGTTATTTTCTCACCATTCCTTTTTTTTTTCTTTCCTTTCTTTTGTGATATCTTGTTTTTTTGGCACACGGGGTGCAGATGTGGGAATTTTTGCCCTGGCAACACGAATACTGGCGAGTGGCGTGTTTGCATCTACCTATTGTCTCTGCCCCTAATGCTCTGAGATGTACCTCTTTACATAGCACATCATACCACCGTGAAACATACATTAGGGTGTGTTTGCGTGGCCTTGGCGTCGAGAGAGGAAAGGGGGGGTGCGAGAAACAACAAAGAGGGGGTGCAGTGCACCCCCTCTTTTCTTCCACATAATAATAAAAATTAAAGAAAAAAAAAAGGAGGTGAAAATTTTTGCAGTGACTCTGAAATGGAAAGAGAGAGGAAAAGAGAAAAAAAAGAAATGTCATCGTATATGCTCATGCCGTTTTTGGCATTGATAGTTTGGTGGCCTCGCTGGCCTTGCTTGCTGGGGCCAAAAGGTTGCCATCTTCCTTGAGCGCCCCGCTCCCCCTTCCTCCCTGTCGATCACCCTTGGTGGTAGGGCCCTCGCCTCCTCCAGGGACCGTGATTCGCCGGTTATGTTTTTAGCCTCCCGGTGACTGTTGGCGGCCAGCGCGAGATACTAATTTTTTTTCTTAGTCTTGTTGTTGTGTTGTGTGGTGCTGAGGGGGGGGCGTGTGTTTATTTTTCTTGGTGTTGTGGCCACTTTTCGTAAGGAGTCAGCCTCCGTTAAGCCTCTGACTCTCTACGCCTGATCCATTTCGTCTCGCGCTCTCTCTCTCTCTGAATCAAGGTTACGCACACAAAAGTGGAACGAACTGGATACTAAACTTTAATCCTGCTCGCGCAGACAAGGGGCAAGTGGCACAATTTGTTCAACTCGTTCGACTTGCCTTGCCCAACTCTTTATCATTCCACCCCCCCTTCAACCTCCTCAACCTCCTCAATCAACTTCTTTAAACTTTCTGCTCTCTGCCCACCAAGAGCAAAAGAGCAAAGAAAAAAAAATAAAAAAAAAAGAGAGCAGCATCACCAAACTGTCACTTTCTCTCTAATCTTCTCCACAGGATTTTTACAACCAACCCAGCAACGACCAACCCAATACGAGCCACGACAACAACAACTGCTGACTGGCCAACGGCACATCACCACCTACACACAACTCGTACATCCCCCTCCTTCCCTGGAGCTACACTCGCCACCACATCCATCCAGCTCACTTCACCCCCTCTCCCCACCCAAGCTGTGCTGTCGAGATATTCCGATTGACTTCTTTTTTTTTTTTTTCTTCTTCTTTGTCTTTTTTGTTGTTACACACTTTCTCCTGTCCCCACGCACAGCTGGCAAAAATAACCAACAAGAACAAGAGAGAGAAAGAGAAAAAAAAAAAGAGGTAAACTACCCTGTTGTCCAAGACTTTCATCAATCAACACAAACAGCCAGCAACGTCCACGCCCCCCACCCCCCACGAAGCACCCACCAGCGACAAACAAAAGATGTACAGCACCAGCCGTCCCATCGCTATTGGCACTAAACAGCAACAAGGCGCTCCAGGACAACCCTTGAATGGCGGTTTGCATGCAGTGGCTGACGCTGCCGCTGCCGGCGGACCCCAGCAACAACAACAACAACAACAACAACAGCAGCAGCAACAGCTCCACCACAGTGGTCCAGGTATCATTGTAGCAGCAGCTCAGGCTGCTGCCAACCAACAAGCAGCTGCACAAGCAGTTGCCGCCGCCGCCGCCGCCGCCGCCCAACAACAACAACAACAGCAGCAGTCGCCTGCAAGTTCCGCCCTCAGTGAAACCACCGCGTCCACTTGGTTGGCCATCGGCTCCTTGGCCGAAAGCTTGGGCGACGTTGACCGCGCCTTGACCTCGTACGACTCGGCGTTGAGACACTTGCCCAACAACCCCGACGTCTTGATCAAGTTGGCCAACGTTTACCGGTCCAAGGATGTGTTTTTCAAAGCCGCCGAGTTGTACGAACAAGCGTTGAACTTCCACCCGGAAAACGGCGAGACCTGGGGCTTGTTGGGCCACTGCTACTTGATGTTGGACGATTTGCAGCGTGCATACGCTGCATACCAACGGGCATTGTACTATTTGGAGAACCCCAACGTCCCCAAATTGTGGCACGGCATTGGTATCTTGTACGACCGGTACGGATCCCTCGAGTACGCCGAAGAGGCGTTTGTGCGGGTGTTGGAGTTGGACCCCAACTTTGACAAGGCAAACGAAATCTATTTCCGCCTAGGAATCATATACAAGCACCAGGGGAAATTACAGCCTGCGTTGGAGTGTTTCCAGTATATCCTCAACAATCCGCCCCACCCATTGACCCAGCCTGACGTGTGGTTTCAAATCGGGTCGGTGTTGGAACAGCAAAAGGACTGGATGGGCGCCAAGGAGGCGTACCAAAAGGTGTTGCAGGTGAACCCCCAGCACGCCAAGGTGTTGCAGCAGTTGGGCTGTCTCTACTCACAGGCGGAGTCCAACCCACCAACCCCCAGACCGGGACAACAGCAGCAGCAGCAGCAGCAGCAACCCTTCCAGCAGGACCTCAACATTGCTTTGAAGTACTTGACCCAGTCGTTGGAGATTGACCAAAGCGACGCCCACTCTTGGTACTACCTCGGGAGAGTACACATGATTAGAGGCGATTTCAACGCCGCCTACGAAGCATTCCAACAGGCGGTGAATCGAGACTCGAGAAACCCAACATTTTGGTGCTCCATCGGGGTGTTGTACTACCAAATCAGCCAGTACCGCGACGCCTTGGATGCATACACCCGCGCCATCAGATTGAACCCCTACATTAGCGAGGTGTGGTACGATTTGGGGACATTGTACGAGACGTGCAACAACCAAATCAGCGATGCCTTGGATGCGTACAGACAAGCTGAGAGGTTGGACCCCGGAAACCCCCACATCAAAGCCAGGTTGGACCAGTTGGTCAAGTACCAGCAAGAGGGCAACACCCATCCACCACAGCCACCGCCAGTGTCGCAACAGCCAAGATTGCCCCAGGGGATGGTGTTGGAAAGCAACCAGCAGCAACAACAGCAGCAACAGCAACAGCAGCCGCAGCAACTTCAACCGCAGCAGACGCCGCAAATGGGACAAATCCAGCCTCCACCCCCGCCACTGGTGCCACAAGGGTTGGGCCAGCAATTGCAACAGCAACAAGTGCAACCACCACCACCTCAGCAACAGCAGCAGCAGCAACAGCAGCAGCAGCAACAGCAGCAGCAGCAGCAGCAGCCACCACCACCACAAAGATTGGGACAGGGACAGCAGGGACCACCTCCGTTCCAGCAAGGACCGCCGCCACTTCACCAAGCAATCCCATCTTTCCCGCCTCCCTTGCAGCAGCAGGTTCAGCCGCCACCACCGCCACCACAACCTCAGCAGGCGCAACAACTAGCCCAGCAAAGCCCGCCACCCGTGCTTCTGCTGATAAACGCGGCATTGGCCACGCATCAAGCTCTTCCATCACAGGCACCACCACCACCACCAC
>JAJMCF010001667.1:9264-28986 GCA_030585045.1 Zhuliangozyma parablackwelliae | reverse complement strand
GGGGACGACACCGCCAAGCAAACCGCCTTGTACGCGTTGATGATCCCGTTGCTTGTAAAGTACAATAGCGAGAACGAGTTGTCGCGCGAGTACTTGCATGAGAAGTTGCTCCTTTTGATCAAGCAAAACCCCCAGAGCTTCAAACAGGTTGTGGCCAGCAACCTTAGCGAGACGCAGAAAGTGTTGACCGAGGAGTTGGTGAAGATGCCGCACCAAGAAGGCGGCACCACCGAGTGGTTTGAAGAGACGGCGGAAATTCAACTAAAGACATTTGGTAGCTAGAAAATAGGAACAAATTTTTTTTTTTTGTTTTGTTTTTAAAGACGCGTATTGACAACAACAACAACAACAACAACAACAACTTGCAATGACAGTGGCAGATACCGCCGACATGGCAACGTTGGAATTGGGTGCATCCAGTTTGTTTGACGATAGCAAAGATTCTGCGCAGGTGCAGCCCGATATCGATTTCAATGATTCGCTACTATTCCAAGAATCGTTAAAGTCAACCACGAACGAGCCCGAGGCCGAGGACGAAGCAGCAGAGATTAGAGACCAGGAAACAGACGACTTTTCGCCGGTTGCCCGATGGCGCAAAACGGTCCACTTGTTTGGGGGCAAAACTATCAAGTTGGAGGAACGAGGAGTTGAAAGCGTTGATGCGGACAACCTGTTTTCCGGCACCTATCTCGACATGGATGCATTGACCAGCAAAGCCAACTTGCGTCTCATCACCAAGGAAAACAACCTCAAGCTAAAGGAGATGTCGGTGTCGGTGCCCAAAACCAAGGCCAAGGCCAAGGCCAGGACGGGCCAAATGTGGGCGGAAAAGTACAAGCCAACCAGCTTTATCCAGCTCTGCCCCGCCGGCAACGACCGGCAATACAGATTGGTGTTGCACTGGTTGAAAAAGTGGTCGCATGTCGTGTTTTCCGAAGCCGTAGGCGTCAACCAAGAGCCGCTCGATGGTTTGGGAAGACCACACCGCAAGATTCTTCTTATCCACGGCCCCACTGGAGTAGGCAAAACAGTCGCGACCCACATTTTGGCGCGGCAGATGGGGTACAACATCCAGGAGTTGAATGCTGCCAACAGCATGGATACCTTGCCCCAGTCTGGTGGTGCCAATAACAACAACAACAACAACTCTGGCAATGCATACAGCAATGCGTCGTCGGCGTTGAGGTTGAAAATCACCAATGCCTTGACGTCCAACACGATTTCAAAGAACAAGAAGCCGTCGTGTTTGGTGATTGACGAGGTTGACTCATTGGCCAATGTAAACGAGGTGGTACGAGTGTTGAACGATTTGGTTCAATCGGACCAGCGAGCCATGGCCAGAAAGATGAAAAGAAGTGGCGACCACAGTAATGGCTCTGACGACAGAAAAAGAAGCAAGAAGAAGGATACCTTGCTCAATAGACCCATCATCTGTATTGCCAACGAAATCTACTCTCAGCAAGCGGGCAAATTTGGTCCCAATCCCATGGACAAGCTAAGAGCCATCAGCGAGATTGTCGCTTTCAAGAAACCCACCGCGTCCAAGGCTCTCGTGGGATCCAAAATGGGTGCTGGGAGCGCCATCAAATCCGTCAAAGACCATTTGATGGGAATCAACCAGAGAGAAAAGTTGGGTCTTGACTTTCGGGACATTGGAGAGGTGGTGGAAATATGCGACGGCGATATCCGCGCCTGTCTCAACCATATCCAGTTTAACGGAAAGAAAAAGACCGGCAGCAGCGGTAGTGGCAGCAGCGGTAGTGGCAGCAGCGGTAGTGGCGGTAGCGGCGAGCACAGCATGGATAAACAGGTCTCTTGGTTTACGATGGTGGACCAGCTATTCAAGCGAAGCTCGCAGTTGTCCAAAGAAGAAAACTTTGCTGAGTTGTTTGGCACCTACATGAACGGCGAGGGCAAGGCCGTTACAAGCAATTCCAGCTCATTTGACAAAGTGGTCAAGGGCGTTTTCAATCGGTATTTGGACGCAGTGCACGTACAAGACGATTCGTTAAAGGGTCCGTGCGAGTTGAGTGACTGGTTGGGGTACTACGACACGTTTGGCGGTGCTCACAACGATATGGGCCACCAGTACTCTGCGGTGGTGAGTTTGAAGGCGTGGTCGTTGTTTAGCAGCATCAACCCCCCGCGGCAAAACCCGGCTACATCGTTGGTGCCCAACGCCAAGAACCTTGAGTTTGAAACTTACGAAACGTTGAAAAGCAACAAGAACATTGTCAAGAGTGTGATGGAAAGGTTACCAGTACACACCCAATTGTCCTTGGGCACCGATATCGAGACGGTTGCGTGCTACTTCTTGCCGTACCTAATGAAAATATTGACCCCTAGTTTGTCGTCGAAAGTAAAGTCCAACTTGACTGAAACCGAAAAGAAATGGGTGGAAAAGATTACAGAGTTGGTCAAGGATTTCCAATTGACGTTGGAGAACCTGAAGGATTTGGAAACCGGGGTGGTGTCTTTGAAGCTATATCCAGATTGGGACGGGCTTGTCAGCTTTGACAACTTTCTCGCGCCAATATCGCCCGCGAGCGCCATGAAACAAACCCAATTCCGCCGCCAAGTGTTGTTTCCCTTGGTGACGGCGGAAATGGAGAGACTCGATATGGTACGCAAGAGTGTCAAACGTCCATTAAATGGCGATGGCAACGAAGAATCCCAAAAGAAAAAGGCAAAGAAGCTGAATGTGGGCAACACCATCGATTTCTTCAAAGAGAGGTACGACGAATTGAATGCGCAAACCAATCTGAACAACGGCTTACTGGCAGCGGCAACGGCAGCGGCAGCGGCGGCGGCTTTCAAGCCCTCCAGGATATGGGTCAAGTATAACGAAGGATTTTCCAATGCTGTACGAAGAAATATTGGCTGGAATGATATTTGGGCTCCATAAGTCTAAGAGCTTCGTATATAAACGACGCGTAAACGAGCAACTTTTTTTTTTTTTTTGAACTATATATTTTTTTCATTTTGGCTTCAACATCAGATCCACTCCACGACTCTCTCCCTCCCCTGCCCGCACACAATGTCGCTCATCAAAGACTCCACTGTGGTTTTGATCACGGGAACGTCATCCAACTTGGGGTTCAACATAGCCGTTCGGTTGTTGGAGCAGCTCCCCTCGAAAGAGAATGTCACCCTCATTGTG
Organism: Zhuliangozyma parablackwelliae; assembly: GCA_030585045.1. NCBI lineage: Eukaryota > Fungi > Ascomycota > Pichiomycetes > Serinales > Debaryomycetaceae > Zhuliangozyma > Zhuliangozyma parablackwelliae. The sequence goes on along the minus strand of JAJMCF010001667.1, from coordinate 25,826 downwards.
ACCTCCAGAACCTTGCCCAAGGTCAAGGAATCGATAAGCAGCATCAAGAAACACGCCGACGAAAAGCTCCACCGCACAGGACAGCTCGAGTTTGACTACCTCCTTGTTGATTTCACCGACATGGTCTCCGTTTTGGGTGCATACTACGAGCTCAACAAGAGATATAGACACATCCACTACTTGTTTGTTAATGCGGCGCAGGGCGTTTACGGAGGGATCGATTGGAAAGCCGCCACCATCGAGGTGTTGCAGAACCCGATTGAAGCAGTCACCAACCCAACCTACAAGTTGCAAAGAACTGGCGTGCAGTCAGCTGACCACATGGGGTTGGTGTTTCAAGCAAACGTGTTTGGACCGTACTACTTGATCCACAAGGTGAAGCACTTGTTGAAGGGCGGCAAAGTCATTTGGATCTCGTCGTTGATGTCGCAACCAAAATACCTTTCATTCAGCGACTTGCAATTGTTGAGGTCGCCCGCGTCGTACGAAGGGTCAAAGAGACTAGTGGACTTGATGCATTTCGGCTCGTACAAAAAGTTGAAAAGCGAGGGCATTGGCCAGTACGTGGTGCACCCGGGGATATTCACCAGTTTTTCATTTTTCCAGTTCTTGAATGTGTTTACCTACTACGGGATGATGTTGCTCTTTTACCTCGCGAGACTCGGTGGGTCGCCGTACCATAACATTTCCGGGTACATCGCGGCCAATGCTCCCGTGGCCGCTGCCATGGGCCGCACCAAGCAGACGTCAAAGGCAGGGTCGGCGTGCACAAGGTTCGGGAAAGAGTACTTGGTATTTGAGGAAGTCGACACTACTGGTGCCGAAGACGTTGTCCGTTATTTGGACTCGTGTACCAAAGAGTGGGACGAAAAGCTAAAAGATCAGATAGTAAACACTCGCCAGCCTTAGGGGGTGGTGGGGGAGTTGGAGAAAGGGCGCGCGCTCTTTCTATATAGTATGTTCCAAGCATTTGCAGCCACACCCACTGGCGCACTCGTCGTTGTCGAGCCACCACTGAGAGGCACACTCGGTGTGGAGAATATGCTCACAAGCATGGCATAGCGTAAAGTTCTTGGTCACAACTAGATTGCACAAGTTGCAGTATTTCAACTGAGCCCTCTTGCTTGTGTTCCATGCGTTGGGTTTCCCCGCAGGTGTGATCGTAGTGATGGCGTGTATCAAGCTTTGGTTGGCAAACTGCTGCTTTCTCCGTCTCAGACCGACTCGGCACTTGTGGAGATCAAACACGGCCAGATCACTTTGGTCGGACTCGGGGTAGTTGAACTTGAGAATCTTTATCCGGCTCACAGGCAACCCCCAGCAGTAGAGCATTTCGGCATACTGCTCGCGGTACAGCTTGATCTTGTCAGAGTCCAATGAGCTGAGAAGTGCCAGGGAGTAAGTGCTTTCAAACAAATCCAACTCTTCGACATTGTGCAACTCGACAACAACCACCGGTGGTGGCGGCGGCGGCGCGCGTGCTGGCGGAAACTGTAGCGACTGGGGCGGCCTCGTTTTCACTCTAGTTTTTGGGGCATGCTTCATCACAATCGCCTTTTTCTTTGGGTCGGCTGCCTTGATGGCTCTCTTTGACGGTGGTTTGTCGTAAGAATCGCTCAACGACGAGTACGAGTGGGTGCTGGGTCCAAAACTGCCATATGGACTAGCTTCGGGGACGGCACCAATTCCAGAGCCAATTCCAGAGCCACTACCTGCACCAACACCTGCACCAAACGTTTTCTTCATATAACTAAACCTCTCGGGCGAAGCATTGTATACGCTGGCCGCGTCAACTGAAGAAGTTATGGATTTGGAGTATGGCACCGAAACCAGCGAGCCCCTTCGCATGCTCAGGAGTGACGAGTTCCGGTGTTCCAACCTGGGGACTTGGAAAAGGTTGGGCTCGGGAAAGTTGTTGCTTGCTCCTTGAAGCGATGGCGGCTGTGGTGATACTTGGTACGGAGTATGGATGGGGACACGCATGGAGTGGTACGGCTTGATATTTTTGGGGTTCTCAAATAATATGCACGACATCATCGCGAGCATTTGAATGTTGTTGCGCTTCACGAAATAGTCAAATATCTCCGTCACCAACCAGGTGTTGCCAAAGGGGTGCATGCCCCAGAAAAACATCTGCTGCGAGCTCAACACCAGCTCCGGTCCCTCTTTCAAGCCGGGGACTTTGTAGTCCGGGGGAAAGTAGCCCCCGGAGCTGTCGGTATCGGCCATACTCTTTACCAATATGATTTCGAGTATTCTCCAAATATCACTAATCTCCTTCAACCCGTTATTCAAAGCAACCTTGGAGTTGTAGCTCGCGAGCTTTTCGGGAGTATCGCCAAGGACGCGGTATTCGCATGCAAGCTCATACTTGTCGGGTAGCAAATGGCTAAAGTCAAAGATTCCCACAATGTTCCTGCTCTTCTGACCCTTGGCCCCCTTTCCCTGTTTCTTTCCCTCCTTGAGAGAAGACTTGTGGTGCGACGTTGCGCCCCCCTGGCTTGCCAATCGCTTCAAGGAAGACTTGTGGCTACCGTTGTGCTCGGAAAACCGGTTGCCCAACCCAAGACTCGTCTTGAACAAGCCGGGCACTCTGGAGCGCGAAGGCGCGTCATCGCTCAAAATCTCGTCCCAATCATGCGTAAAACTGTCATCCGACGAGGAAAAGGAGTCCCGTTTCTCGACATACCCACCGTCGGACCGCGAACCATCCGTACCGTCCGACTCTGATCCTATGGAATCCAGCCTATTGCGGGTGCCATCATGGTGGTTGCCCTCTTGGTATTGGTCACGGTCGTGGTGCGGCTTAACACTGAACCCTCCGTCGGTGAACTTGAATATGTTGAATTTTTGCAAACCCTTGCCATTGTCTTCTTCTGCGTCTTCCCCCTCTGCATCTTCCTTTGGAATGAAAAAGCAAACCAACTGTCCGTTTGGTGACCACACCGCCCCGCACCCTTTGGGCATTGGCGTCGAGTCAAAAAACGGGCGCTGAGACGCGGGCACGTGTGTCTCCTGTTGCCGCACCGAGTCCACACTTCGCCCCATTGAATCGTTGAGCGCCGGAATCAAGTCGGTATACTCGGCCTCTTCCTCGCCCGAGGAGTAGCCATGCAAGTCGGGCTGCTGGTTAATCAAATCATCCACCCATGCTTCGTTGCCAACCTCTTGGGTAAACTCCCCCTCTCCTTGGCCACTTTGCTCCCCGCGGCTCTCCATCATCGCGGCATCGTCCAACTCGACATTATCGCCCATGAGATACCTCAAACAAGCTTCCAAGCAGAACCTTTGGTACCTGTTGGTGTAAAACTGGGCTATCGCGTCCAATTTGTCTTGCATGAGACTCCGCACCGGCTTGGTTAGCTCGTGGGTCTCCTCAATCTCAAAACGAACGAGGTACTGCTTCAGTAGCTTTAGCAACTTCTTGGCCGACATGTTTTTGGTATAGTCAATCTCTTCGAGGTACGGATACCCCTTCGGGAAATTGATTTCAATCCGAATAAACACCAACTTCTCTTGGGGCTCGTCCTCTGTGCCTTTTTCAATGGACTCGTTCTTGACGCTGGCATCTTTGTGGCTCTGCTCCTCGGCTCCCTTGACATCCTCGCTTACCACGCTCTTGTCTCTTGTAGACAACACCGACTCGGCAAGGGCAAGAGCATTGGCATTGGTAGACTCAACAGACAGCTTCTTCTCCATACCCTTGGATTCCACCACGGGCAAGGGTCCTCGCAAACTAATGACCAACTCGCCGGTAGACACCGATATCTTTTCAAACCGGATTTTGGGAAACTTGTGGCCCACAATGCTCACCTCCTCCCCGAGGTTCGACGGTCCTTCGTCCTCACCCTCCATATTGCCTCCCGAGCTATCTTTACGTTCGGAGCGGCCGTGGCCCATACGAACCCCGGAGATCCAGTCCAAGTGGTTCAACTGGGTGAATTGGTACCCGGACTGCTTGTGTCTCTCGGCAATCTGGAAAAGCGTCAACGACGAGAGCGTGTCGCCTCCATTGCTTTTCGTCAAGTCTTCTATTGTCATTGGCGGCTCACAGCAATATGTCGAGTACTTGTAGCTTTTGTCTTCGCTGGGCGTTTGTGGCCGCGAGGTCTCTGAGTCCAGCTCCTCCTTGAATACTTTGAAAAAGGTGGGGTTGTAGTTTACCAGCTCGTACAAATTCTCGTCCTTTGGCCACAACTTCAAGTCGTAGTCCACCGCTGACCACGTAACCAACTGAAACTCTTTCCACTTTGTATTGGACTCAAACCCCTCGTAATTGTCGTGCTTGGTCCTCCACAAGAAATCTTTCATCGGTCCATGGTGGCCCTTGAGCGTGTAAGCGTCTTTGCCAAACACAACTTGTGTCTCGTTGGTGTTGGAATACTTCTGGTGCGCATGGTCATAGTTGACTATGTGGATCGCGTCGTCGCCTCCTCGTAGTGGCATGATGCCACATGCTTTGTCCGAGCCAAATGGCAACGCCCTCGCCCTCGCGATTGGGAAATCGCATTTCACCACCACGCTTGGCTGCAACGTGTTCTCCTGCTTATCAAAGTAGTTGAATTTGTCAATGAAATTCCTGGCCTCGTTGCTCTTCAAGTCCCACACCTTGACGGAGTTGTCGTTGGAACACGTGACGATGTTCCCCATTCCCTGGGTAAAGTCCAATCCATTAATCTTTCCATCGTGCGCCTTGTCCACCTTGACAACTGGCAACGCCCCCTTTCTCGTATCCCACACATAAAAGGAGTGATCGTGTGCCGAGGCAATCTCGTACGGGTTTTCGTGATTCCACTTGGCTTGTGTCGCACCTGCCCTCCACTCTGCCCACTTGGCAACCGGCTTTCTGGGAGTCCTCATGTCCCATTTGAATATAAACGTGTCGACTCCACAAGTGGCCAAAATCTCGGGCTCAAAGGGGTGGAAATTGATGTCTGAAATTGCTCTTGTGTGGGAATGCAAGATATTGGCAATGGCATTGTTTGACGGTCGGGCTAGGTCCCACAATAACGCTTTCTGGTTGGATGTTGATATGCACCACGAAGGCTTGGCAAAGTGATGCGGCGACCACTGTACGTCAGCGACTTCCCACGAGGTTATATGGTGTAGCCACCGCGGTGGGGTAAAGGGGTCGTCCAAGTCTATGATGAAAAGACCCCGGCGGCCAGCCAAGACGGCGTCTCTCCCGTTGGGCGATAGCGACATGGCGCCAATGGCGCCATCAACTCGAAGCAGGAGCGAATTGCCAAATGTCGTTGACTCATTGGGGTTTAGTAGTTGATTCACCATTGGTTGTGGAGGGAGAACCAAGAAAAGTTGAATGTAAAAAAATAAAAAAAAAGTAGAACCATACACAACCACCACCACCACGACAACCACCACCATGACAGAGCCAACGCCCAAACAACAGGACGAAGATATGGACGAGGAGTTTGACGATGTTGACGATCAGATAATAACAGATGTCCCTGTGCCCCAAGAACAACAACCGGTCGAGCCACAGACCAAGGAACAAACTAGGGCTGAAAAGTCAAAGCAACGCCAGCAGACCCTATCTGCCGCTGCTGCTGCCAGCGCCGCGGCCGCATCGTCGTCCATACCCGACTTGCCTGACCTCACTAGAAAGGACAAGACGTTGAAGGAGGTTTTGGATATGATGGACGGCGAGTTTGCCCCCATCATTCCCGACGCCGTCACTGACTACTACCTAGCCAAGAACGGGTTCGAAACTTCTGACGTGAAAATCAAACGATTGTTGGCCTTAGCCACCCAGAAGTTTATCAGTGACATTGCCCAAGACGCGTACGAGTATAGTCGTATTAGGAGCTCTAGCGCAGTGTACAACTCGGCCAACCCCCAGGCGCGGGCCAAGCAGTTGCTACAGGGACAGCAATACGCCAACCAGCAGTCGCTGAACAATGCCGAGAATGCTGACCAGCCGTCGCAGCAAACCGGCCACTCGAATGCCGGCAACCAGCAGGGCAAGATTGCCTTGACCATGGAGGATTTGAGCAACGCTCTCAGCGAGTACGGTATGAACGCTTCTCGGCCCGAATTCTATAGGTGAACGAATGTATACGATACAGTAATACGATACAGTAAGCTGATAAGTACAGTAAGGTGACATTATACAGTAAGCTGATATGATACAGTAAGCAAACATTATACAGCGCACTCCCTTCAGCACATATATTTACATACCCATTCCACCCATTCCGCCCATTCCACCCATTCCACCAAACTTGGACATCATATTCTGCATCATTTGTGGGTTTGATTTCATCATTTGCTGCACCTGGGCCATTCTTTGGGGATTCTGCATAAGCTCCCTCGCCTGGTTCATCATGTCGCCACCGCCCGCGCCGCCAAGCATATTCATGGCGTTCTGCATAAAGCCTGGGTTATTCATCATCCTCTGCATTTGTGGGTTGTTCATATTGGCCATGGGGTTGGCCCCGCCTGGAGCCTGCTGCTGGCCCATGGCGGTCTTGGCCATGGCACCCATCATTCGATGCTGCTGCAAAATCATCTCCACTTCCACCGCCGAGCACCCCGACCCCCGAGCGACCCTAATGATTCTCGTGGGCTCTTGGACAAAGATCCTGCCGTCAGACTCCAACTCCTTTGTGGTCATGGAGTCCATAATGTAGATCATGTTCTTGATTTTGTTCGACGTCTCCTCCTCCCCGACTTGCGACAAGACGTTCGACATGCCGGGAATCATCGACGCAATGTTGGTCAAGGGCCCCATTTTGAGAAAGTTGTTCATTTGATTCTGGAAATCTTTAAGGGTAAACTTCCCCTCCTTGATATTTTCCAACGTCTTTTTGTGGCCCTCATCCTCGTGTAAGTTCAATGATTGAACGTGCTCAATCAAGGACAGAATATCGCCGATTCCCAACAACTTGGATATGAACGTTGTGGGCTTAAACACCTCCAAGTCGCCAATGTGCTCACCAGTACCGATGAAAACAATGGGCGTCTTTGTGGCCGCGACCGCAGATATGGCACCGCCCCCCTTGGCGTGGCCGTCCATCTTGGTCAATATAATGGACCCAAAGTTGGAGCTCTCCTTGAATGCACGCGCTTGCGACTCGGCGGCCTGGCCAATGGACCCATCCATGACCATTATTGTTTGTGTGGGCTGCACGGCTTCGCCAATCTGCACCATCTCGGTAAACAACTGCTCTTCTTGTCGATGTCTACCGGAGGTATCAACTATGATGATGTCAAACTTTTCCAGCTTGAACTTCTGCACACCCTCAAACGCAATTTTGACCGGGTCCGGCTCCAAGTACGACCCGTAGTACGGGATGTTTGCCTTGATGGCGTTTTGCTTCAACTGGTCAAAGGCACCGGCTCTAAATGTATCAGCACACACCAATCCCACTTTAAAGCCCCTCTTTTTGTAGTACACAGCCAACTTTGTGCACGACGTGGTCTTACCGGCACCCTGCAACCCGACAAACATAATGACATGGCTCGACTCCTTGGATAACGAGATCTTCTTCCCGTTGATGGTCTTTGTCTTTGTGGACAACTTTTTTGGTTTTGGAGGCTCAATGTGGGAGTCAACCAAGGCGCACAATTCGTCGTAAATGACTTTTTGCAACTTCTTGCGCTTGTTCATCGCTGACGTTTCCTTGGCCACATTGGCTTCGTTGATCTTGTTCTTGATGTTTTCCCTCAACCTTGCCACCAATTTGACATTGACGTCTGCCTCCAACAACGCAGAGCAAATATCCTTAATCATTTGCTGGATTTCTTCATCGGACCCCGACTCCACTGAGGAAAGGGCTCCCCTAAGCCTTGATCCTAAATCTGCTAAGACCATTTGGGGGGGTGAGGTTGTTGTTGTTGGCGGGTATGATTGAAGGAGAGAGGAATGAATGAAAAAAAAAAAGTCAACGTGAGAGATACAGTCGTGTGGAACCGTAAAATTGGCGGAGAGATCTTGTCAACCCACATCGACAATGTCAGAAACAGCTCCTCCTCCACCACCACCCCAGCAGCAGCAGCAGCAGCAGCAGCAGCAGCCAGAAAGCGCCGCCAAGGAGACACGGAAGCCAGCCCTCAAAACGGACGAAGTTGTGGTGGACAAGTCAAAGGTGGACTTTACCGAGGGCGGCGTGGACAATTTCAAGTTTTACCCCGACACCCCCGAGTCTCATCGACACAAGTATAGATGGTCGATGAAGGAGCCATCCAAGTTTTACGATCCGTGTGAGGAGAGTAGACAGGCATCGATGGCCTGCTTGTTGCGAAACCAGGAGGACAAGTATGCGTGCCAGGAATTCTTTGATGCGTATAGGGAATGCCGAAAGGACTTTTTCCGGAAAAAGAGGCAGGATAAGGTGGAGGGCAAGAAAGGCTGGGGGTGGTGACAAGGAGAAGGAGAAGGAGGAAACATTGTATATACACCTATACGTAATCAAATACTTGATTGGCGGGGTTCACCATTCCTGTAAGTTTTGTAACAATTTGCTCGTCGCCTGGGTCTTTGTAAATCAGACGGGTGCTGAATGTGCTGGAGTTTTGGGGCACAATGTGGTCCTCAAATAGCTCAAAGTCGTCGTAAACAAACGGCGTTCTTGTGGGGCCGTCAGCAAAGTCGGGGTTCCTCGACATCATCACGTCCAAATTCCTCGTGTTGAGGTCGCGGTAGTGCAAATATGGGAGGGTGTTGTAAAGTTCAATCGCTCCCGATTTCCTGTCAATTGAGCACAAAAGGGTAGCCACATGGTTGCAGTTGTGCATGTTCGCCCTCTCCTCTGACAAGATGTTGTTGTACACCTTTCGGTAATTGTACATGTCGCTGCCCTCGCAATGGCGGAATATGAAATCCATAAACACGTCCAAGAATTTCGACAAGTCAATTTCGAGCGTGAACAAGACATAGTTGAGCTGCACGTTTAATAGCGCTTTGGAATCGTCGCGGGTGATTTGGTCGCAAAAGGCATAAACGAGGCTCCGTTCCCAGTCGTCAACAAACACGTCTCTGTACTTTCGGGAGTACCGCGGCCGCTTGTACCGAGACACTGCGGGAGGGATGGAGGACCTAATGAAGGAGGGAAAGTCCTTGGTGAGCTCAAAGAGGTTGGTCTTGAACTCCTGCACCACCTGCAATGCTTCCCACTTTTGCGACCGTTTCCCTTTAGAGCTGCTGAACCCCTTTAAGCTCGCATCCATTTCATGAATAAAGCTCAAGAAATAGTTTTCCTTAAACTGGGCAAAGGGGTGCAACTTCATCCATTCAAGGAGCTGAACATTCATCTGGTTCGCCCTAAATCGCGATGACGACGACAGTGACCACGTTGACTCTGCCACCCCCGCTGCTGTCCCCGCTGCTGACGCTGACGCTGTCCCTGCTGCTTCAGCTGGCGCCTGTTTCCGCAAAAAACGCAAATCACGCTTGTTAAAGTCAACCACGTGCCCGCAAAATGGTACGTTGACCTCAGGCACCAAAGACGTGCCCTTGTAATGTACTCTATTATCAACAGATAGTCTGTCTAGCACATTCAACTTTCGCACAAGAATCTTGCTTCGTGGAATGTTGAACGAGGCATCGTTCAAGCCACAAAAGAAGTTTGTAAAGTTGTGCAACTTTAAAAGCATCTCCTCAAGCGAGCTAGAGCCAAAGTTGAACACGCCCTGGGCCGATTCGCCCACATCGGTAAGAACCAAGTTGCACCTCTTTAGGCTCGTGCTGTTGTCGATGCCGATGGTGTATGAGCGCCCTGACTGGAGGTAGCTGCAGGGCAAACCGTTCAAAATTTGCTCCTTCTCGTGTTTGGAGTATGCAGGGTAGTCTGTGATGCCAGGGTCTAGCTTTATGCTTTTCCCCGACAAGTCGTGCTTTACTTTTTGCCTTTTTGCTCTATTTTGACTGGGAACAGTTTTGCTTTTCCTCTTAGTTGCGGCGAGCAATGGTTGTGCTGATGGTTGTGCTGATGGTGGCGGTGGTGGTGGCGATGGCCATAGTGTTTCGGGTAGCCACAAGAGTTTTCTTCTTCGCTTCTCCAAGTACTGGTCCATTTTCTGCTCAACATTGGGGCAATACGCCTCGATCAGATCGCGTGAGAAAAACAATAGTCGGAATTTCTTGCTGTGGTCATGGTAGTTGCTGGCAAACATCGGCGACGCTCCTTGGAAAGCGGCATTCTGTACGATTGCTTCGTATATCGTGTTTATCTCCTGCTGCAACGACTGCGCTTCGGTGTCGTATATCTGCTCCGCCGTTGCATCCTTCCTCTCGTCATACCCGTGGTTCTTGATGCGGATAGCATTCTGTCTTCTTAGCGGCACAGCGTTGCTGCGCAACATTGGGGCACGCACCACCCGGAACCTTGAACTCGCAGGTAGCTCTCCTCTCCCCGCGGAAGACAACAACAATTGCTGCTCCTCAATTCCGAAATGTGCGTCAGCATCTCTTCCGCCTTCTCGTGATTCCTCTTCCATATCTTCTTCACCATCTTCATTATCTTCTCCATCCTCCCCCTCTTCTTCTCCCTCTTCTTCGCTCACAACACTCTCTCCTTCCTCGTGGGGGTGGTTAGAATAGAGTAACAAATTCTCGTGTTCTCCTTCCTCTTGTAAGCTCTGATCGTCGTCGTCACTCGTCTCGATATAGTATGTTTCTCTATTTTCGCTTATCCATGGTCTGGTGGGGTTTTGCAAGGGTGGTAAAATGTTCACGCTCATGTTTGCCCGCTCCTCCCGTGCCTGTACCAACTGGTAGAAGCGGTTCTGGCGCCGGTGTATTTCGGAAAAGTGACGCAAAATTCTCGATCGAAAGTTGGAATCTAGCTCGTTTTCCTGGTGCCGAAACATGTGGTCCGATATCAAGTTGAACGAATTGAGGGTCGAGGACTGTCTTGCATTGCCGAATCTCTGAATGTGGTCTAGCGAAGGCGCAAACGAAGGTTCTTGCCGACTTTGGTGGTGCAAATGTGGCCGTATATTTATGTGCCGGTTATCTGGAATCGGCGGTGGTGGCGGCATGGTGTGGCAAATAAGCGTATGTCTTGGGTCCGTTTGTGTGTAGTGGTGGTAGTAGTAGTGTTGGTATTGTTGTTTGTGCTGGCGGTTGAATAATGAGTGATAGGGTGGCGGTTGTGGAGAGCAGGGGGGGAGGAGGGGTGCGTGTGTGTGGCGAGGAGGGGGTGTGCGTTTGTGCATTTCCAAAATTCTTTTTTTGGTTTAAAAAAAGAAAACTACAATGTCGTGCCTGAGCATGTCGCTGCGGCGGAGAAAAGAAAGAAAGAAATTGATACATAAACATCATAAATCGAGAGGGGTCCCTAAATCATGAACCTAAAGTCGGCACCAATCTTTGACCCGTCGTTGCCCTTGCCCAACTCTTTCTGCCAGTTCATGGTGCCCATGGCGATTCTCTTGTTCAACACCATCAATCTGATTCTCAACCCGATGGTGAACAATATTGCAAGCACAATAAAGGCACAGTTGCAGCTAAAGGCAATCAAGTAGCGAGGAGCACTGGAGGCGGGGTACAAGTATGCGTTCCAAATGGACGTGGAGTTACTCAAACAGTTGACCAATGCAATGGCAGACGCACGCTTGGAGGGCGGCCGGGGGCAGCAGTTGGAGATCCAGGTCAAAATGACAACAAAGGCACAGTAGAGGGAGGGGATCATCAAGCACATGCTAAAGTAGCGCGCGCCGGTGTTCAACAGCGCCGCGGCAATGATAAAGGATACCAACGATAAAACCAAGGGGATGGTGACGTGGAAGAACCGCTCGCTGGACTTGTCGGCGTGGCGCGCCCAAAGGAAGGTGGCCACAACGGCGATAACGTATGGTGGTGCCGTCAAGCAAAGGGTGACGGTTCGACTAAAGTTTAGGGTTTGCACCACGGATGGGAAAAAGTTGGTGACACCACAAGCCGCGGTAAGGAAACTGTGCAACGCAACCAACAACCACACCTTCATATCCTTGAGTGCCAACCAAACACCCGACAAGGGGCCCTCTTGCGATTCTTGGTCAGAGTCACCAACGTTGCCCAAATCTCTTTTCAACTTCCATTGGATAATGTCCTTTTCCTGCTGGCTCAAAAACTTTGTGTTGTGCGGGGTGTCTGGCAAGACAAAGTAGGCAAAGGGGACGGTGAGGACAGTGACACCACCGTAGATGATAAACAAGTATCTCCAGCCTCGAAGACCAGCCAAGCCGTCCATTTCGAGAATGGCGGCCGAGAGCAATCCGCTAAATGCCGACGACACCAACGACCCGGCGTACAAGATGGAGTTTCTCTTTGCGAGGCTCTTTTTGTCGTACCAGCTCGACAAGATCAAAAGGGCGCCGGGGAAGAATGCGGCTTCAACCACACCAAGCAAGATACGCACGGCAATCAAGCCGCCAAAGCTCTGCACGGCGGCGGTGCAGGTGGACAACACACCCCAGAGCGTCATTGCCACGGTGATGTAGATCGAGGGCCGGCCTAGCTTGTTCAACAACAAGTTGGAGGGGATCTGGAACAAGATGTAGCCCACAAACAAGATGGAGATGGCGGTTTCGTATTCCGACCCCTTCAACCCCAAGTCTTCTTCAAGGCCGCCCAACCGCGCCGACGCCAAACTGTTTCTATCTAGGTAGTTGAGCACGTAGATTAAAATGAGCATGGGCATCAACCGAAGGTCCACTTTTCTCACCGTCTTCCTGTCCAATTCCTTCAACTCTTCCTGGGTCAACCCTTGGAGCGACTCGGGGAGGTTGGCATATTCGTCCTCCTCAGGAACCTCCAGGGCAAAGTCGGAGTCGTCGGTCTTTTGCAAAAGGTCGCTGGAGTTCCCAAGTTCAATGTGGGCAACATCCAGCTTGTTGTTTTCCACAAACGATGTGGTTGGCTTATCAGCTGACATTGTGTGGTGTGTAAGAATTAAAGAAGATGGGGGGACTGAAACACTGGCTCCGGGGGAAGAGTATTTATACTCTCTGTTTCAGTTGCAAACATGATGTATGGAAAAGAGGGGGGGAAGACATTTTTGGCTTGGGCGTGGGGGACACCTGCGATTTACACCGCAATTTCTGTATTGCCTGCTTTGCATTCAAGGTGGGGAGCAACAATGGGAACGAGCAACAATTGGTACTCCCCCCTGCGGGGCACAAATACCGAGTCGGCTCAGGTTTGCGTGGAGGTGGAGGTGGAGGTGGTAGTGGCACAAAAGTAGGTCACCCTAGGATGTTTAAGGTTTCTATTGAAAAGCGCATTTTAGCGGCAATGCTTACATGCATAAACCTAGCAACAAGATATATATAGCGAAGCTTAGATCGACAAGACCTTTCGACACGGGAGTGCCTGTGGTGTAGGGTGATTGGTTTTGGTGATTGTTCACACTTCCGGTGGGTTTGGCGGGCTTGGTAACTTTGGAGGTGCTCTCCCCCACGGCGTTGCTCTTTCTTTTTGTTGGCGACACAAAGAAAAAATTTTCCGTGGGGGATCAGACACAAGGCTGCAAAACCAATCTTGTTCTCCATTATGTTTTCCATGGGAAATAGCAATAAAGCAGGGCGGCTTGACTCAACAATTTTTCGTGCTTGCCAAGGCGGGCACCATGACTAATAATTTGAAGTTTCTCCGGATTGCTCCATCAATGTGGGGAGGAAGGGGGGGGAGGTTGGGTTGGGTTGGGTTGAAACGAAATATCCCCCCTCCCCCTTTTACCCCATTTTTCTTAATCTAGTTTGCTGTGCTCGTGTATGTCACATAAAGGATTGGCTTTGGCCATGGCACAAGCTTGGGGGAGAGCCAACTCTTGCTCATTGATATCTTTTGTAATTTTTGAAGCATACCAAGTTTCAAAAGAAGCAATAACAAGCGAGATATGGCCATTGAATCTCCCCCCAGCTTTCCTCGCTCCCACATTGTAGTGTAGTGGATATCAGTTTAGTGGCTTTGTCCGGTTTTTCCGAGATTTGTTTTTTGGGGGATCTACTGAATAACAATGTGGTTGAGTCTCTGACTTGCACTAGTGAGGAGGATGGGGGGATGGGGAATGTGGGTGGGGAAGGAGTGCCCAAGTCGGCAGTGTATCCTAAATTGAAAACATGCCATGAGCTAGACACGAAGCCAGTCTTATAATAGAACCACGATTCTCGACAATGAAAAGAAGGCAAATGGCAACGACTGTTTCTACTGGTTGGTTTACTGTGATGCACATTTCAACAGCTCGTCTGGATCTTCGGTGAGAAAATGCTGAAAGGAAGATACCATGCTAACAGGAAGATGCCATGCTAGCAGGAGAATGACATGCTAACAGGAAAATGACATGCTACCAGTAAGATGCCACATGTTATCAATGAGCGACTCTATAATTGTGAAGACCCTCCCTGTCTGCTGAGTGAGTGCTTTTTGAAAGCCGTTGATCAACTTGCAAGACGCAACTGTCAAAACAAACTTCCTCGACAAACAGACGAAATTTAAAATCCCGCCAATCCCAAATGGAGCCATTCACAATTTAGGGTTTTACCAACTTAATTCTTGGCACAAACATGTATTAGTACGGCTCCAGTTTCATGGTGCTAGCACCAAAGGAACAAAGATACAAACCCACCCAACCACCCCTTTTACAACCACCTTCTGCACCACCACCAACATGTCTTCAGTTTCCATATTCACCGCCCAGAAAATTAACGACGTTTCCTATTCCTCTTTTGTCACCATCAGTTCGTCCCTCACTGTCAACTCGACGCTTTTAGCGCAGGCACTCATTACGGAAACGCCTGAAGAACAAGTGTTTGACTGTGTCTACTACACCACGACGTTGGAAAGAAACTCCACCTGGTGGTACAACTTGTTTCAAGCGTATCAATGTGGACAAAACATTGCTGGTCTTGACCAGATCGCAGGTTACCCCACTGACGGGCCCGCTTTGGATCTGGTGGGATACAGCTGTGGCAATTTCACACAAGAGTTTCTAGACACGGTGCCCTGGAACTACACACATGCTATAGCCCTTGAGTGCGGCTATTTGGTTGTTGGGGATACACGCGCAAAGAGCAATGCCAATCGTGGTGTGGTTGTCTGGTATCTTCTCTTCTTTCTCGTTGCTGTCCACTTTGTGAACTTTTGAGCAGGCTCATTACGAATTGAACGGCCCGTTTGAGAGGGCATTTATCACCACCACTTTTAGCCAAATTGCGATGCTAAATCATTATTCATTTGTGTGTGTATATGCTACTACTGTGCGCTGCAGCAGAATATACGCTTCTTGCGAGTCAAGTGTACCAGAGTTCACTAGTGCACAGGAGGGAGCTATATGCTGGGCATACCGAGGTCGCCCCCTCCCTCGGTCCAGTCCATGTTACTGATCCTGCCTGTCCTTGTAAGTTATGAGTGCCATATCTAGCGCCGCAATGAAAGGCTCAATCGTGTATCCCCTCGCTGTCAACTCAATGCTCTTGGCGCACTGAAACGCCCATGCAAGTAAGTATTGTTTGATACACCACTGTTTTGACAAAGAAATGAATCTAGGCTTACCAGTGCGATAAGACCATTGCTGGCCTATAGCAATTGCTCGCTGTCCCAATGAACCAGGGTTGGTTCATCCACGTAGAGAAGAGGACGGCTTTGATATGCTCCTATCCTTCACTTTTACAGTAGTACCCCCTATATTGTGTTCTCTCGAATGTTGTCAAATTTGCGCATTTGTCCATCGGGTTTATTAATTACCACCAATCCCAAATGGCGCCATTCACAAACAACCCACTGTTGTTTTTTTTAAACTTTGGTGGTTAAGCAGTAGCGCTTTTGAACAATTTGGGTTTGGCACAAGCGTGTGTCAGTACGGCTCCAGTTTCATGATGATTGCACCAGAGGATTGAAGATATAAATGGGGCCCCCCATTTCCACCAATCTCACCATCACCTTCTACACTACCAATTAGAACCACAACATGTCTTCCTCTCCCATTCCCGCCCACGTTTCCACGCACACTGTCACCATAGGCACCTCGTCCCTCACCGTCAACTCGACGCTTTTAGCGCAAGCCCTCATTACGGAAACGCCCGAGGAACAAGTCTTTGACTGTGTCAACTACACCACGACTTTGGAAAGAAACTCCACCTGGTCGTACAACTTGCAAGACGCGTATCAATGTGGACAACAAATTGCTGGTGTCAAGCAGAACACAAGTAATTTCCCTGGCGGGCCCGATTTTGAACTGGTGGGATATAGCTGTGGCGGTTTCTATCAAACTTTTAAAAAATCAGACCCATGGAACTACACACAAGTAATAGCCCTTGAATGCGGCTACTTGGAAGTTGTGAATTCAAGCACACTGAGCACACGCGCAAAGAGCAATGCCAATCGTGGTGTGGTTGTCTGGTATCTTCTCTTCGTTCTCGTTGTTGTCCACTTTGTGAATTTTTGAGCAGGCTCATTACGAATTGAACGGCCCGTTTGAGAGGGCGTTTATCACCACCACTTTTAACCAAATTGCGGTTTTAGTACAATATTTAGGGCACGATTCGAGTGAGCTATTAAAGGTAAACATACTTTCACCGTAGAGCGCACGACATTTTGTAGGTACATTTAGGACACCAGT
>JAJMCF010001666.1:0-22635 GCA_030585045.1 Zhuliangozyma parablackwelliae | reverse complement strand
CCCCCCCCCCCCCTTCACCAAGTCTTTTACTCTCTGCCTCCCCCACGCCCCCAAAAGGCTCTTGTTTTTTATACCTTGTTCCCCCTTTTCCCTGCGTCTACGTCACTCGTTTGAATGGCACAGGGAAAAACCCACAAAAAAAAAACAATTAACTGCCAACAAAGAGAGCGAACCAGTGGTCCCCCAACAGCTCTTTACCATGTCAGACCCATTGCCCCCGGCTGCTTCAAGTGTGCCTGCACCCACCGAGAAGCCAAGCTCTACCAAACCACTTGAGAATGACCCCAAAATCCAACTGATTCTCCAGTCGGACACCGCTTTGGAAGTTTTGCTCACCCGGTTGAAACAATCGCTCAACACCGCCGACGAGTTTTCCAAGTTTGTTAAGAAAAAGGCACAAATTGAAGACGACCATTACAACCAGATCAAAAAGTTTGCTGCCAATCAACGCAGCACGATGAAAAGCAATGCGCGCAACCTCAAGCTGGACTCGTTGCTGGTACAGCTCGACAAAATCATTGGGTTCGACGAGACATTGCATTCGGTCGGGTCGTCGTACGTCACCGCGTTGAACACGATATACGACGAGTTAAACGCCTTGATGGGGACGATTTCCCGGCGCAGAAAAGTGATCAAGGAGGAGAGCAGAAGAAAGGAGAAGGAATGCGTTGATGCCATATCCAGTGCCGACAAGGCCAAGCAAAAGTACAACCACTTGTGCGAAGACTTGGAAAGGTTGAAAACAGGCGATCCGAATAAGAAATCGTTCAGCTTGAAAAACAAATCCGTGGAGCAGCAAGAGGACGAGTTGCAGAGAAAGGTCGATGCGGCTGATGTGGAGTACAAGCAAAAGGTTGCCACATGCAAGAAGTTGAAGGACGAGATCTTGGTGATCCATCGTCCCAGCTCGGTCAAGAAGTTGAAGGACTACATTCTTGAGTTGGACGTGGCGCTCAATGTGCAATTGCAAAAGTATGCCACCTATAACGAAACGTTGATTATGAACAGTGGCGTTTTGGTGTCTCCGCTCCAGTCCAACAAGTCGTCAATGAAGGAGATGGCCAACTCCATCGACAACGAGAGGGACTTGTACCAGTATTTATTGAGAAACGGAACTGTGGGCGAGAGCAAGTCGCTCGCCCCCGTCGAGTACCACATCCATCCGTCGTTGGTCAGAGCAAAGGACATTGGGAAGCCGAAGCCCTTTTTGAATAATGGGAACAAGACAAACACCACGGGAAACGTCCACAACGCCGCAGTGGCCAACATGAACCGGGCCAAATCAGCAAGTCCCCCCGTGTCGTCGTCAACAACAACTGCGGCAACAAACTCGAGCACGCTCTTGCCACAGGATTCCCACAAAGACAATAGGGACGGCCTGCTGCTGGCATATGCCGTGGCCTCAAACGTTGCCAAGACCCTGGTCTATTCGTCGTTGGACCCCGCCAGCCAGGCGACAACGCCCGATTTGAACGGCCCCAAGCCGTTGAGCTCGATGCGCGGTGCAGCCATGGGACCTACGTTTGGTGCGTCGATCGAGGACGTGGTGCAGTTTGCCGGTGTTGATAATGTGCCGTTGGTGGTGCGCAAGTGTATTGATGTCATTGACACGTACGGGTTGGACTTGGTGGGACTCTATCGCACCAGTAGCAACGCCACCGTGGTGCAGAACCTACGAGAGTCGATTGATGCCAACTTTACAAACTACCTCCAGATTGGAAAAGACATTGATGGGAGTAACGTCTACGACGCCGACATTGCCACCATTGCGAGTCTTTTGAAAAAGTACTTTTTGAGCTTGCCCGAGCCCCTTGTCACCAGTGCCGCCAGCAAGAGCTTTATCGAGACGGTGAAATCAACCGATGAGCATTTCATTGCCAAGAAGCTCCACCACTTGGTGTTTAGCCTTCCCGATGGCGCGTACTTTACCTTGAGGGCGTTGATCTTCCACTTGAACAAGGTTGCTGCGCACGAGCCCCAGAATAGAATGAATGCCAAGTCGTTGGCGATAATCTGGGGACCCGTGTTGTTCAACGACAATAGTTCAAGTGCCCAGGATTTGAGCCACAAGAGCAGAGTGGTGGAGGAGTTGATGGCTATTGCCGACGATATTTTCGAGCTTGACGAGGATTGAGCTGAGCTGTGTATTTTTAATACATCATAAATGGTATTTTGTCCTTTCTTTCCTTTTGTTTAGAAGCTGAGGTGTAGGCATTGTCGTTGTTGGGACTAGAACTGGTGTTGGGGCCAGGGTTGCTATTAGCGTTGGCGGTCTTTCCACTAATGCTTGGCCCGCTACTGCCCCTAACGTTAAACCTAGGTGGCGGCGGTTTACTCACTCGACTCAAACTCTTTACTTTGAGGTTGTTCTTGTAACTATCCTTCCTTTGCACTGCCTCTAGCTTTGCCCTTTCCATTTTCAACCTCTCCTGCTCCTTCTGTTTCTCCCATTCGTCGTCAGAGATGCCCTCGAGTCTCCGTCGTATGTCCATCACTTCGTCCTTGATGGAGCTATGGAACTCGGGCGAGTCAATGATTTTCTCCTGGATATCACGATCGACAATGGAGAGAAGAGTGTTACCCAGCACCTCTGTCTCGTTGACAATCTCGCCTTGGATTAGCGCGGCGGTCTTGCCCTTGTTCTTTGTGAGTATGCTGGGATCGTTTTTGACTTTTGTTTCAATCATGAGTTTGAGCTTGAGAAGCAAGTTGGTGTGCGTTTCCGACTGCTTAAAGTTGGAAAGGAGCTTTCTTCTTTGAGCATCAAACGTGCCGTTTTTCTTGTAGACTGTAGTTAGTTGCTTGGGATCAGCCACTGGGGCCGGCTTCCCATTCTGTTTCCCATTCTGCTGCTTCTGCTGCTTCTGCTGCTGCTTCTGTTCTTGGTGTCGATCAGACATGATAAGATTCCTGTGGACGATGGAAATGTTGTTCCCGTTGCCTATTTTCTGCTCCCACTAAAATTTACAATAGCCACACACCACGACCAAGATGTCGAGACGAAGCACCCCGCACCAGATCCTCAATCTCAGCTCATCAGAGCTGGAACTCCG
Organism: Zhuliangozyma parablackwelliae; assembly: GCA_030585045.1. NCBI lineage: Eukaryota > Fungi > Ascomycota > Pichiomycetes > Serinales > Debaryomycetaceae > Zhuliangozyma > Zhuliangozyma parablackwelliae. The sequence continues at coordinate 19,582 of JAJMCF010001666.1, read as the reverse complement.
TCTTGAAATAGACGAGTCAGTCACCTCGGTTCCGCCCATGCAATTTGAAAACGATAGCGTCAAGAGAGCCAAGATTGAGAAGCTGGGGACTAGCCAGCGCCATCGGTCGCCAACACGCACCGCACCATCGCCAGTGATACGAGCACGACAGCTAGCACACGAGACGATTGATGGGATTCTTGACGGCAGCAAGCTTTCGCACAGTTTCCCATACTTGTACAAACAATTTGAGATGCTCTGTCGGTACAAGTACGTTGAACAACGGAACTTGGCAGACGTGCTCTTTGAGAAGTTGACTATATACTTTGACACTTCTTGCAACGTCGACCGGTTGGCTGAGGAGTTTAACGAGTGGGAAGCCAAGTTGAAAACCTTGTCAAAAGTGTTTCTCTACCTTGAAAGAAACTACCTTCTTCCACACGCGGCCAAGAACACAATCATGCATTTCGGAACCAATTTGTTTATCGACAAAGTCGTCAAGAATGTGGACGAGGTATTATCCAAGCATTCCGAGTTGGTGAATGAATGGAGGAATGGCCAAGACCAGGGTCAAGAGGCACCTACGACGACGACGACGACGACGACGACGACGACACCCGCGCACGTATTGACCACCTTGCTTCTCAAGTTGCACCGGCTCCAGCCTGGAAAGCTCCAGCCTTTAAGCCGCTTTGTCGACGACTGCTTGATCTATTACAACCAGGTAAAGTTTGACTGGATAGAAGAGCCGCTGACTTATATGCCCCGAGCCTTGAAAGCAATGAGCCGGGAGATTGGTTTTTGGAAACAGTGTGGGAGCGATCTGGCGTTTGTGAAAAACATATTTCTCAAGCTCAAATGGAGCTTGATATTCTACGACTTTAACAATATCATACACGATGTGTTGCCGTATATTCTCGATCGGCCAGAGTTTAAATTGGTGCATGAATATTGTGGAAGGACGGTGTTGGAACACGGAATCGACACTATGGCCATACTTATACATCAATGGGGTGAGCACACCCGACTCGGGTTTGAAAGATTGTTGAATGATAGCAAACAGCAACAGCAGAGCGTGATTGTTTTGTTGGTGCAAAAGTACCGGCTTGAGTTTGAAAGGTACCCTGTGCAGCTTGGCAACCCGTTTGAGTTTGAGTTGCGGGGCTCCTTGGGGAAGGCGTTGAACAACGAAGTGTCAAATACCTTTGTGATTATGCAGCTCTGTCGGTACTGCGACGCGTATTTCAAAAAGAAGTCGCTGCTGTTGGACTTTGACGAGTTCAAGAATAACGTGTTGGTAGTCTTTAAGGCGATCAACAACAAGCAAGACTTTATGATCCCGTACCGTAAAGATCTATCTAAACGGTTATTGAAGAGGGTGTCGAGCTTTGCCCAGGAAGAGGCGTTGGCGCTAGAGTTTGGAAAGCTTATTGGCGACACTGAGGATTCGTTGCTGATCATGTTTAGTGACTTGAACACCTCCAAGGAAAAGTATGGGTCACTTCTTGACCCCGGTCCCATTGCCTTTGAGCCGTTGGTCTTGGAGAAGAAGCATTGGCCCATTCCTTGGCAAGATGTGGCTCTCAAGTTACCAACAGAGTTCCTTGACTTGTTGGAGCGGTTTACGGCGCAGTACGCCGCTCTGGACGAAAGATTCAAGAAGCGGAAGCTAAACTGGAGCGACTATAAACTACACCAGTTGGTGATTGTTGGCCATTTTGGCAGTGGTGACAAGGAAATCACCTGCAACCTTTTGCAAGCGGTGGTCATCCTACTCTTTAACGAGAAAGAGAGGTTGAGTTTCCGTGAGGTAGCGGAGCTGACGTTGATGGAAGAAAAGCTACTCCAAAGGGTGCTTGACACTTTGACCACTGAAAAGCATGGGATCTTGCTCCGGGACGGCGACCGTTACACTTATAATGCGGGCTATTGTGGCCCCTACAAGACCAAGCTCCCCATGATCAAAGAGCGGGACCGCGACAAGAACGAAGCCAAAGAAACGGTTCAAGCCATTTTGCACAACCGGCAAGAAGAGTTCAAGAGTGTTGTGGTGAAAATCATGAAACAGAACAAGAATCTCAGCATGACCGATTTGCTCAACCAGTCAATCGCTGTCTTGGAAAAGAAACGGCCCGTCTCTATTCCCAATTTGAAAGCAGTCATTGACAGCTTGGTTGTGCTGGAATACCTCAAGCTTGGTGATAGTGAAATTATTACTTATATACCTTGAATATAATGAGTCTTACACAGGGTTGTCTTCGGGGTCGATATCCTTGATCCAGTGCTGGCCAAAGACAGGGATCTTTTTGTAAAATGTGTTTTGGAACAATGGAACACCTTCGGTGAAAACAGCCACACCGGCACCGGCAGCAGCGCCCCAGACAAGCAAGACGGGGATGTACGATTTGACTAATGGGACATTCAATTTAGCAAAGTGAGGAAGGGCCTTGTAGACGGGACCTTTGACGTATGAAACCATTTTGGCGGGTGTAGTTGAAGATGGAAGTTTTCAATTATTTTCCGCAGCTTCTCATTGGTGAAACTTTTCGAGGGAGAGGAGAATGGATCACGTGACTTGGCACTATGTTGACGAAGGAGCCATGAAAAGAGCACTTGAACAAAAGGTTTGTAGTTACAGACTATGAGATTATACAAGGGGGGGGAGGAAGGGTATGTGTGAGTGGGGAGGTAGGGAGGGGTGTGGGGAAGTGTATGTCAATACAAACATCTTCTCCCCGTCCTCTCTCCTAGCAATCACTAAGCGGCTCACCCATAGGATCAACATGCATCAGGCTGTTTAAGAATGTAGTCAACAGTTTGACCAACGGTCTTTAGCTCGTCGGCCTCAAAGTCTGGAATTTGAATGTTAAACTCCTGTTCCAATTCCATGACGACTTCAACGACATCCAAAGAATCCAAACCCAAATCACTGGTGAACGACATGCTTTCTTCTATGCCTTTACTCACATCGGTCTTGTCGTAACCTTCCAACAATTCCAATATTCTTTCCTTAGCTTCGTCTCTTGATAAAGCTGGGAACCCAGAGTATGGGCGGATGAATGCAAGTTTGGCCGGCTGTATTGCTTTAAGCAGAGCTAGTGCCAAAGGCTGGGGCTGATGTCTAAGTGGAGCTCTCAAGGATCTCAACAACGTGGCTCTAAACATGACTTATGGTTGGTGTTTTGAGAGGGGGGTGGGGGTTTAGTTGACGACGGTTGATGAATTCAGAACCTGCTTTTTTTTCTTTCTTTCTTTCCTTCTTTCCTTCTATATTTTCTCTCCCTCTCAGTGGTTGGCAAAACTCTATGGAAAAAAAATTTTCTACATACAGAGGATATCCAACCAAAAGGTATAATAGCCACCATGTTCAGGAGCATATTAACGAGGTTTGCTCCAAGAGTGGGGACAATGACCCCTAGAGCCGTTTCAGCTGCTACGCCAATAACGTCGTTGTATATGCAATCCACAAAGCAACAACTACCACCACTATTCCACGCATCCTCGCAGCAAGTCAGATATGCAACCTTGAATCAATACAAATTAGGTAAACAGGAGAACCCCGACAAGGAGAGAAAGTCAAAGAACAAGGATTTGAAGAGCAACCCATTTAAAAAGGGCGTTGTGTTGCGGGTGATGATTTTGAAACCAAAGAAGCCCAACTCGGCCTTGAGAAAATGCGCCAAGGTTAGACTAACTAATGGATACGTCGTGTCTGCCTTGATCCCCGGTGAAGGACACACCGTGCAAGAGCACAATGTCGTGTTGGTTAGGGGCGGCAGGGTCCAGGACTTGCCGGGCGTGAAGTACCATTTGGTCAGAGGTGCGTTTGATTTACCCGGGGTCGCAAATAGAGGTTCTTCGCGGTCAAAGTACGGTGTTAAGAAGCCAAAGCAGTAACTCAGTGTGTATATAGATATAGCAACAGGCGTAATTGCGATTGCAACACAACACAACACAACACAACACAACACAACACAACACAACACGCAAATGCGTTGCATCACGGTTTTGTTCAAAAGCCGAATCTTCTGCCACTGGCAGTCTTTCTCGTTTCAATGGCCTTGCCCTCATCATCAACGTTCTCGGGCTTGGCTCTGTTCAAAATCTTCAAAAACTCCTTGACCCGGAATCTCATTCTCGAGTGCATGTATGCCTTGGCACACTTGATATGGTAGTGGAAGTAGCTTCTAAACATCTCAATGTGGGAGATACAGTTTTCCCTCTTGTCGCCCTTGACCAAGTGTCTAGGGAACAACACGAATGTGACAAACCCCTTGTTCTCATCGCTGGTAGAGCCCTGCACGACAGAGCTTATATCCAACGGCGGTTCTTGAGAGTACAACACTTGGGGAGCAGTCTGGACGCTTCTCCTTCTTGCGTCGACAAACTCCTGCAAAAACACCTTGCCAAAGATCTTGTCGGTTTCATCCTGGAACATTGTCGAGAATATAACGGTTACTCTGTCAAACGATGGCTTGATGTAGATACACTCGTCGGCGCCACGGTACTTGACAACCAACACTTCCTCCCCGGCCAACTCGGTTTGGATCTCTTCGGCGTAGGTGTTTGAGTTGGCATGCTTCTTGACCAAGTCGTCGTACCGGGAAAATGCCTTTTCGTAGGGAGCAGCCATGCTGTTTCTCTTTAGCAAACTCAATTGGCTAATCAATTCCAATTTGACGTCTTCTGGCTCAGTGGCGGCCTTGGATGTATCCAACACCAACGAAAAGTTGTACCCCTGCTCCACGTCGGAACCGCCCAAGATGGTCAACCCGTTGCTGGAAAAGGCGCCGTATTTGCTTTGCAAGTACTCCTTGACCCCATTCTTTGCCAAGTCGTTCCAGCACCTCAAATATATCGAGATCAACAAAAGGCCCTTCTGGTCGGGCAAGGTTGACAAGTGAAACGTTGTAAAGTCGAAATCGCTGACAATTCTGTCCAACGACTTTAAAGACTCGCCCAGGGGGGACAATCTCTCCGTCAATGTCTTTTCAATTAACAAATTTTTCTGCTCAATCTGTAACATGTTGGACTAACCTCGTTGACTGTATGTCTCGTTGATTGTGTGCTGTAAATGTCTCGTTGGGTCCTTGAGTAAAGTGCGAGGGAGCGGAGCAAAATCGGCTGAGCCGAGCCAGACAATTTGGCATTCTACACGACTTCTCTTCTTTCTCTTTCTCCATTCTCATTCTCATTCTCCTCCACAAAAAAAAAAAAAAAAAAAAGCTATATAGTTATCAGTGGTAAAACAGCTGGGGCACAGCACTGCTGGCTTCCTTAGACCATCCCGGTATGTCTTCGCCACTCCCACCCACGGGTCTTTCCAACACTACATTCTCCAACCCCAAGGCATCTCTCAACCACGGATGGTTCAACATTCCGCCCGCATCTGCCCTTTCCTCTGGTTGCAGGCACAACATGGGGGTTAAGAACTCGGCGATTTCAATGGCGTCGCTGATGGGCAACTTGTACTTTTCGTGCAACACATCCTTCAACCCCCACGGCTTCAACTTCATGATCCGCCTCATCTCGCCCCGGGAATTGAAAAAGTCTCGGGTGTAGTACGACTCCTTCATCATTGCCCTTGGAAACGGGCCCACAAGCTCTATAATCTGCGCAATGTGGTCGTCGTCCTTGGAATACGTCTTGCCGTCCCTGGGGTCAAAGAGGTAGTCGCCCGTCAACAACTCAAACACAAGACACGCAAACGACCACAAATCACTGGACGCGCCCCAGTGGTACCCCAACAAGATTTCGGGGCTCCGGTACTGCCGCGTCTGGATCTCATCGGTAAAGTGATGGCTGGTCCAGCACGCGTTTCCCAAATCGGCAATCTTGACCGAGATCAACTCGTCCTCGTTGATAATGTCCACGTTGGTCGACGAGGTATCGATCAAACGATGGAATTGGGAGTCTGGTATCTCCACTGGGTCGACGTTTGCTTGGTAGCTGTTTGAGTTCAGGATCGACATTGAGGAGAGCGAGTTGTTTAAATTGTGGTCCTCGTCCTCGGCTGCCTCAGAAGTGGTTTCCAATGCTGCTGCTGCTGCTGTTACTGTTGCAGTAGTAGCACTGCTGCTGCCGCCACCACCTCCGCCTCGGGGGTCGCCAATGGCAATTGTCCGCACGGGCGTGTTTGCTGTGGTTGAGGACAATCCATACACATTTGTGAACGACTTGTTGAAACTCCGCAACGGCGATGGCAATGGCTGCGAGCCAGTGATCAATGTAGTCCTCCTAGTGCGCCTCCCGCTCCGGCCCAATGTGGGCGACGTGTTGTTTAGCGCCGTTGGCGACACAACGGTCTGGGCATCCCCCCTCAGAGAATGCGGGGTGTAGGAACTGCTTGGCGTCGACGTCTTTGACTTTGACAACTTTCTCTGTAGCTTGTGCTGTAGCTTCTCCTGTTCAACGAGCTTGACAATCTGCTCAACATCACCAATCTCAATCAAGATATTCTCCGGCTTCAAGTCGGTGTGGATGACCCCGCACTTGCGATGCATAAAATCCAACGCCGACAACAACTGCTTGGCAATCTGCTTGACAAAGACCACGGGAATACCGCGGTGCTTGTACCGCCGTATCAACCCGAGCAAGTTCTCGCCCAACACCTCAAACACCATCACAACGTGCACGCCATTCGGACCCTTGTGCGTGAAGGTATCCAACAACTGTATCACATGCTGGTGGCCCGGGTGGTGTATATCCGACGTCGTCACCTTATCGAGCAACTTGATCTCATCGATGGCGGTCTCGGTATAGTGTTTGGCCGACCGCACAACCTTCATCGCCACGTGGCAGTGCTTGTCGTTGTCCCGCGCAAGCCACACGGTGGAAAAGTGGCCCCATCCAAGCTTCCTCACAAGAGTGTACTTGCCGTCCTTGTACTCCTCGCCAATAAAACACGGGTGGTACCCTCCGGGGCCATAGTCCTGCAAGTCCTCTTCTTCGCCGGGGTTCACTGGCTCCTCATCGGACGACATGTCGTTCTCGCCGCCCGCTTCGGGGTTGTGGTCATATATATGCTTCTTGAATGCTAGTTCTAGCTCGCGGCCCTGGTCGCTACCATCGCCATCGTCCTTCCCCTCCTCCTCCTCCTCGTCGACGTCGTCGACGTTGCCGCCACCGCCATCATCATCGCCGTCGCCGTCGCCGTCTTCGTGGAATGTTGTCTTTAGCGGCGACAATTCGGGTTTGAAATGCTTGACCGAGGACGACGTGGTTGAGACATACGGGGTGCTGTGTTGTATCAAATTCGGCAACAACAGCAGCTGCAGCGACGGTTTGAAGTTTTCCTGCAGCTGTACGTCGATCTCGTCCAATACATTCGGAATCAGTACCGGAGTCGGCGAGTGCAATGACGGTTGTTGGTTGGCCGACGACGGTGGCGACCTCTTTGCATGGGATTTGTGACGGCGATGCAGGTGTTGGTTGTTCTTGTTGTTGTGGCTGTGGTTGTGGTTGCTGCCGCTGCCGCTGCTATTCTTGTTGTCGTCTATATGTGGTGGATAGTGTGGCTGTGGCGTCGGCGATACCGTGGCGGAGTCAGCCTGGTCGGCCTGTTGTATAGCTATGGAAAGCTTTGATCTTGTGTTTGGCATATAAAGTATGGATGACTTGGCTAATCACGGAAAGGGGAAAGGGGAAACGGTGGCGAGGATCAGAGATAGCTTGAAACTTGAGCACTGTTGCGATATAATTTGATCGGTACACGATTGCTAGTAGAATACAATTGCTCTATTGGGGATGATGATCACCTTGGTGGGCTTTTAGTGGGCTGGCTGGTACTGAAGAAAAAAAAAAAAAATTTATTGTTAGATGCTTTCCTCTCGGTATGTGTGAGCCTGTTTTTTGCTTTTTTTTCTTTCTTTCTTTATTTTCTGCTCGGCAGACTCGAAGGGTGGACACGGGGGGGGTTCAGTTTTCGGCTTCACAACCGACGGCCGTGGGCGCTCTGGCTGGCGTCCATTGGCTCTGGCTGGTGTCCACGAATCAAGATTTGGCATTTCCTAAACTAATTACACTTCAACTGGCGGCAGCACGCTTATTCCATTTTAGTGTCACCTTCGGCATCCGTGCCTTTCTTGCCGGCAGCCTCTCTTTGAGCAGCCAACTTCTCAGCCATAGCAGCAGACTGGGCCGCTTCTTGCTTTTGTCTATACTTTTCCTTCTTCTCCTGCTCAGCAGCCAAGTATCTGCCTCTAATGAGGTTACCGGTGGAAGCCAACTCTTCGTACTTGGCCACGTACTTGGCCTTGGAGGCATCTTCGCCAGCATCGTAAAGCCAGTCTTCTGCCTTCAACAACTTCTCAGACAAGCTCTCTTTTTCTTGTTCCGAGGCAAAGTCCTTGTACTGGTCATCCAACTTGCCTCTCAACTCGTAAATGTACTCTTCCAAAGCATTCTTCTTCTCTTCAGTGTCGGCAACCAACTTGTCTTCCGAAACCAAAGAAGCTTCCTGCTCGATATAACTGTTCAAGACAGAAGTGGACAAGGCGGCACATTCAACCTCAATGGTCAAATCGTTCTTCTTCACCAACTTCTTGACCTCCTTGTATTCGGGCTCAGCGTCTTCGTCAACTTCTTCGCCTTCCTTTGGCTCAACCAATTCCTTGACGATTTGCTCTTCGACAGTGTGGGCAGACTCAATGGTGTAAAAGCCAGATGGGTCGTTTCTCAACTTCAACTTACAAGCAATCGACGACTCGCCTTCGGCGGGGACAACGCCAGAGATCTTCCACTTGGCAACAAACTCCTCGGTACCCTTTGGCAATTCAGCGGGGTTGGTGTACTTGGCCACAATCTCAAACTCGCCCTGCTTTCTAAACAACGTGATGATCTTGGTGCTGGGGAACAAGCCGCCTCTGGGGAACACCTCCAAGTGGTCTTCATCCTCCTCATCCTGCTCCCAAAAGTACGACACCGAGTATTGGTTGTAGTCCTCAAACTTGAATGGTCTAACCCTAACGGTTGGCGAGTGGCAGGCGCAAATGTACGCGTTACCCTTGGCAATGGCCTCGTCTTGGTTCAAGGTGAACGACAATGGCTTGCCAAAGACTTCGGCAATCTTGGTCTTCAAAATTGGGACTCTGGAACAGCCACCAATAACTTCAATGGAGTCCAAGTCGCTGGCACTAAGGCCGGCTTCCTTCAAAGCGGTTTCGATTGGAACGTGGACTCTTTCCAACAATGGCTGGACCATCTCTTCCAATTCTTCTCTGGTCAACGACGACGAGACATCGACATCGTTCATCACAGACTCAATGTTGAATGGGGCCTGAGTGTTGGCGGACAAAACCTTCTTCAACTTTTCGGCAGCGGTCAAAACCCTGTACCAAGCCTTTGGCTGCTCTCTAACGTCAATCTTGTACTTGGAAACAAACTCGTCGGCAAAGTGGGTGGCAACGGCAACGTCAAAGTTTCTGCCACCGAAATGCTTGTCAAAGGCAGAACCCAAAATCTTCAACTCGCCCTTCTTCACAGCGGCGATGGAGACTTGGTACGACGAGTGGCCAATGTCGACAAAGGCAACCTTTTTGTATTCATCCTCTGGCAAATCGGCCGCCTTGAACACACCATACCCAACAGCGGCAGAGGTGACTTCGTTGACGATTCTAACTGGGTTCAAGCCAGCGATTCTGCAGGAGTCGGCAGCGGCACGTCTCTGTTTCTCGGTGTACCAGGCGGGAACGGAGAGACAAATGTCGGTGATGTTACCCTTGGTTTCCTTGAATGCGGTGTCCTTGATCTTGTCCAAGAACATGGCGGCCAACTGGGTAGCGGTGAATTCGTGGTCCTTGCCCTGGAACTTGACTTTGGCACTAACGCCACCCTCCTTGTTCTTGACCAATGGAACTGAAAAGTACTTTTGCTCAATCTCAAAGTCGGGGTGGTTGTATGGCAAGCCGACAATTCTTTTCAAGTTCTCCACCGTGTTCTTGATATTACTGGTCTGTTGGTTCTTGGCGGCTTCGCCCAAGTACCTGTTCTTGGGACCGAATCCCACCAAAGAAGGAGTGGCTCTGTTGGAGACTTCATTGACAACGACATCAATACCTCTGTTTCTGGCGCAAGCAATAACTGTGCTGCTGTTGCCTAAATCAACACCGAATGGAGTAGACATTTTTGCAATTGGTGGGTGGTTGTGGTGGTTGTGTTGCTGGTAGGGAGGGGGGGGGGGGGTGAAAGAAGAGATGATGAATTTTTTTTTTTTTTTTTTCAACGCCCTACTACTAGAGAATCAAAATGGAACAACCAAACATAAGAAAAATTTTCCTTCGTCTTCCGCTGTTGCTATAATAATGCGGGAGTCGTGCTTGCGGGCGAATCTTCCAGAACGTTCTGTGCAAAGGGAGAAAACTACCATACGGAGAGAGGTACTCTTGGCACCTCCCCCCCACTAATTACTGTGCTCCAAGATTGTCATCAAGGTCATCCACCCGTTGCTCTCCTCCAACCTCAAGTAATCTTCGTACTGCCTGTCCTTGACATACTTGAGCAACAACCGTACCTCGTCGTCGTTCAACACGTGCATTTTGCAAACATGCACCAACCAGTGAAAGTTGAACAACTGGTCGTTGGCACTCTGGATAAACTTGTAAACGCTCTTCAAGTCCTGCACGTCGCCAAGAAAGTCTCTGTTTTCAACCACGTAGCCAATGGCACTGCTAAACATGGGTTTGGGCTCCACGGGGAAGGAGTCCGTCAACGACACCAACAAAAACTCGGCTGGAAACGTGGGCTTGGCATTGCTCTTGACCTCCAACCCGTACTCGTTGATCTTGGAGTACTGGATATCAGGGACATACCTCTTGTCGTTGCTAGAATTCACGTAAACCTGGGACGGCTGCGTGCACCCGGCGATAATGTCGGCCCGGGCCAACGCCTCGCCAGACGTGCTCACCTGGTACGACCGCGGCTCAATCTCTCCCTGTAGACCGCCCGAGATAACACAAGTGACAAACTTGGACGAGAACTTGCCCGTCGTGGCGTACTTTGAGACATTGGGGAACCTCGCCTGATACTTGGACGCCATAATGATTTCCAAATTCGTCAAAAAGTAACTGTCCTTGTGTCTCTTGCATAGCACCGTCCCATCCTTCATCCCAGAGTCGGTCAAGTCGGTAAAGGCAATACCCACCTTGTACAACCCCAACTCGGCCGCCAAATCATCCACAACCTTTTCGTCGTCCCACTGCAATAATGTGATCCCGTCAAGCTCGCCCAGCTGCGGCGGCTCGTACACCGCCTCTACAACCGCCCTGATACCCAGGGGCACCTTGTCAAACGTCTCGTACCGCCCATACAAGTACCCGAACCTCTGCACGCCGCTGGATCGCCAAACGTTGATAAACTCGTTCAAAATGGCCGAGTCGGCAAACTCAACGTGGTCAACCATCCTAAACTTTTGCATCTGCAACGTGATGGACGCCGGCTGGCATTTCGAGCAGATCCCCCGCGGGTACGGTTTATGCCCCTCGTTGCATTGCAAATCAATGGAGAAATTGGGCTCTTCCAATGGCGCAATGTACGAGCTCCCGTTCTTGTTCTTTTCCATCTGCTGCTTGAGGTATGCGTGGAACGATATGTGTTTGATTGCGTGCTCTTTGCGATAAGTTTCGTCCCATGGTGGCAAGGGCGAGCAGTATTCGCACATTCCTTTCGGGCCGTGACGACACATGTATGAGAGCGGACGCAGAATGAACCCCTCTTGTTTGTCTAGCTCAACGTCAACAGGTAGCTCCTCAACCTTGAGTGGGCCATGAGGCGTCAAGGTCTTGGTTGGAATTGAGACGTAACCTGCGGTGGCGGCGTTGTTGTTGCCACTGGTGGTGGCGTTGTTGTTGCTGGTGCTGTTGTTGCTGGTGGTACCCGTTGTTGCGGGGTTTGCCCCTACTTGCGCTTCATAGTTGACAAACAACATATCGCCATTCTTCAACCCCAACTCTTCAACCGTCTTTCCGCAGTACGCTGCCACCGGTTGTCCTTGCTCGTTTGCCTTATCTGAAATGTACAAGCTCTGGACATCGTCAGCCAGGACCTTACGAATCAATTGCTCAAGGACTAATAGAAAGTCGGACTGGAGGTCTGCTGGGATGCGAAACATCCCGTCCCGTGATCTGAATCGAAGTGTGATTGATGTCATTGTGGCCGTGTATGGGGTAAATATAGTAAGCGTACAACGGATCTCTCTCCCGCTTTGGTTTTTTTTGTTTTTTTGTTTTTTGGTTTTTTGGTTGGCGGGAGGTTCTTTTGTTTTGCCATCGTAAAGCAAAGGAGATGATGTAGGGGGGCGAAAGGGGGATATGTATATATTAGAGAATGTACAACTTTATACAGTTTGACAAGTCGCCAACGACCCTGCTTCCTCTAAGCTTATACTCCTGGTCCTTCTTCTTCTCGTCGTCTTCAAAGGTATCATCAAGGTTCTCGCGCAAGATCTTAAACGTCCTCTTCTTCACCACCAAGTTCAAGTTGCTCTTGGCCCCCACCTTCCGCTTCCCGAGCTCATCGGGGTGTAGGAGACCCATAGTGAGCCTGGTTATCAATACAACTTCTTCCGGTATAACCACTTTCACATTGTCTTGCTGAAACACGTGTGCACCGACACCAGCGTCGTGGAATAAAACTGAAACGATGCGTGGTTTCAAGGACAATATGAGCGTGTTGAGGTAGTTGTTTGAAAGCTTGATGTGAAAGATGGTGTTGTTCAACGTGATTAACGACTTGGAGTTGATTGATACTGGAGGGGATGATGATGTTGCTGTTGCGGACAAACGCGTGGTTGTCGTGCTTGTTGACTTTTTGACAAACACCTTGATTGGAACGTTGAGGCCCGGCAGTAGCTGGACAAAGGTTATTTGCGGTGGCATGGTCAGACAACAGTGTAATAATAATGTGATATACTCTTTCAGACAACAGTGCTGTAATAATGTGATATACTCTTTCTATACTGTACAAGAAGTGAAAATGAAGTGGTGTAAAGAAATCTATTTGTGGATCTTTTTTTTTCTTTTCCCCCCCAGTCAAGCAATCAAGCCAGACATGGAAACGAATAATGAGGCTGATTTTTTCCAAAGGCGGCAAAAGTCAAGCGTGTGTGTCGCCTCCTAAACGGGGTGCAACAGCTTAGAGTAAAAGTCTTCTGGTGGAGTTGAACTGGGTGATGACAGAAAATCGTCGCTGCTCACTCAAGGCGCGCCGATTCACCATCTCCTCCCAAAGTTTCCTCACACCATACTAGCCAAACCAAGCTCGCTGCCCCAACCCCATAAAGGATGAAACGCAACAGCGACTGCCACCTTGTACTAATCAGTCCCCACCAAACGAAACCAAATACCAACTGACCCCATTCTCCGCAAAAAAAAAACATTGCTCGTTTTTTTTGGGATTTTCTTTTTTTTTTCTTTTTTTTTTCTTTTTGGGGGGATAATGTAACAACAACAACAAGATCAACAATTAGGTAACGGGACTGGCTCCCACAGTGGAACACATCCCCTCTTCACAACAACAACAACAACAAAGGTAATAAACTCAAACGGAAACCAAACAAAAAGACTCTAATTAGCAAACCAAAAAAAACCCAGGCAAAACAAGAAAGAAAACCATGTGCCTCCACACATTCACATTGATTCAAAACAAAAACAGTTCAATCTCCAACCCATACTCAGTTGATGGCAACTGATTGTGGTCCACCATCAACGAATCGTCGTTGCTGCCACTATCATACTCGTCGTCGTTAACCGACAACAAAAAGTCCTCCACATTAAACTTACCATTGAATGAATCCAGAAATTCAGGGATGATTGGTGCTGCAGACCAAAAAAGCAAAAACAAAAAGTACAACAAAAAGTACAAAATCAATACGTGGAAATGTAAAAGCATTGCAAAACAGCATATTCAAGATAGTTGCTTCAATGCTATAAATCTTAGGAGGGGTGGATTCCACAAGGGGGAGGTGGGGGCTGGTGACAAAGGCGGCGCTTGCACAAACGGGCAAACGACGTTTTCGCAGAATGAAAAAAAAAGCTTTCCACGTATATTAATTTCAGTGAATCAGCCACCTGGCCAGTGATTGCACCCAAATTAATATACGGCTTCTCTTCATTCTCAATGTCGGTTGTCCGATGCGGTAATAGCAAGGCCGTGTGGTTGTCAAACGCATTTCCCCTTCCCCCTCGCGCAGAATATATCCTCTCTCCAAAAGACAAGCAGAGAACTATCAAAAACTAACCACAACAGTTGGTAAACTGTTGTTGCTGCTGCTGCTTTTGCGTTGCTCACATGACGCTCTCTCCTGTAGTTTTTGTTGTTGTGCTTCCCTAGACAAAATTACTGCTGAATTTTGCCCCATTTCATATGAATTTCCGGTGGATCCATTGTGGATGTTCAAGTTGGCGTGGTTGATAGTGGTAGTGGATGGGCTCGTGGTGGTGGTGCCTGTGTTGTGTGTGGTGGTGGTGGAACTGTTGCTGTTGATGCTATTGACGGCGACGCCAGACTTGCTGGTCAACGTCAAATCAATGGGTGAACTCCCCGGCGAGTGGATCGAAACCGGGGATAAGTAGTTGAAAAACGCGGTGTAATTGTCCGCATCTGGCTTGAGCAACGATGGGTCTTCTTTCTTGATAGTATAGTTGTCGGCATCTGGCCTGAGCGAGTCGGTAGAGGAGGAGACATCTTCCTGCTTGACAGAAATCGCAGACGACAACGATGCAACCGGTTTGGAGCTCTTGGTGCGGGGTGGGGTTTCCACTTTGCAAACCTTTCTCTTCTTGGCAGGCCTGGTCTCTGCTTGTTCTTGTTGTTGAGGTTGTTGTTGCTCCTCCTCATCGTCTTCTTCCTCTTCATCCTCATCGTCGTCATCATCGTGGTCCTGATCGTGGTCCTGATCCTGATCCTTGCTGTGTCTTCTGGTGCCATTCAAGTTGGAGTGAATCTTGTTTCTCAATTCAGAAACGTCTTCCAAAGCCGCCAACGCAAGCTTGTCCCTTTCTTCACTAGTCAACAAGCCACTCACCGCGTCAAAGTTGTCAGTCAACAACTTGAGGTTGGCTTCCAACTTTACCACATACGACTCAAGATACTCCACGTGCTTTCTCTTTTTCTCTCTAGAAGCATGGGCGGCTCTTCTATTCCTCAATATCCTCTCTACCCGGCGCTGTTCCTTCTCCTCCTTGGTCTTTGCTCGCTTCCTGGGTGGGAGCGCCGGCTTAAAGCCGACGGGGGCTTCAACAGAGGGGTTAAAGGGCGAGGGCGTGGGCGAGGGTGAGAGTGAAGCACCGTTGGTGAGCGAGTTGGTGTCTATACTTGTTGACTCCATAATGTGAATTGTTACACAGACTGGTTGGTGATTAGTGGATTTGGCTGTCTGGGATTTGGCTGTCTGGGATTGGGGTTGTATTGTTTGGCTGTACAAATTCTTTTCCAATCAGTGGCAATTTGCTGTCCTTATAAATTCTTTTTTTTTCTTCTTCCTTTGGGGAGGGAGGCACAGTTGCCAACTGACGATTTTTTCTCTCTGGTTCGTTTGGAAAGGAGAGAGAGGCGTGTGCGCGTCTGAAGTCCTGTGTATAAGCCAAGTCTAGAATTAAATGGAACAAGGCTCTCTGCGTTTCTCTTTTCTCTTTGTTTCACCTAGACAAGTTAATTTATATATAGAAACAGCTAAACACCACACCACACCACACCACACAAGCCAACAATAGGGTAACGGTCTATTCAAAAACAAAGGCGATAGGGCAAGAGGGCAAGAGGGCGAAAGGAGGGGGGTTGGTTTGCTCTCTGGCCCAAGCAAATACCGCGACTGCCCAGTGTATCTAACTCATTTGGTTTTTGTGTTGCAAAGAAAAACAGGGATGGGGTCACCTATGCATATGGCCCTTGCACCAAGAAATCGCAAAACCCCGAGCTCGTCTACAATTGGCTGGAGCTAGGCCGCGAAACGGGGGGGGGGCTCAAGTGCCGATCGGCACTGGAAAAACGCCGTCCTCCCAAGTCGTCCTCCCTTCCCTTCCTTCCTTCCTTCCTTCCTTCCTTCCTTCCTTCCTCCCCAAGCCTTTGCACGCCTGTGGCTTCCCCAAGTTGGGCGTGTGGGGCCATGTTGCCATCCACGGTCCAAAATGTGTGTTTTGGATTATTTTTTTTTTTTTTGTTCATTATAGGCGTAAGTGAAAATCCACACTGGGTTGGGGGGGGTAGTGTGCAAATGCCCAAAATTGTCCACTCTCACTGTTTTAACTGCCCAGTGTTTCAAGATCTACGGTAGCCCTGTTTCGCCAAGTTTCATCTCGTTACAAGAAATTGCTCATTTTGCCGCAGAGCAGAGATCTGAGTTCCGCCATATGACGGTTCATCCTCTCTCTCTCTCTCTCTCTCTCTCTCTCTCTCTCTCTCTCTCTCTCGTAGCTCCCTCTCTCTCTCTCTCTCCTGCTGGCTGTCTGGCAACACAACCCGCTGGGTTGTTTTTTCTTATCGCATGGATTCTTTGGGCAAATATTTTCTGCTCGTAGAAGGAGGGAAGGAGAGGGAGAGGGGGAAGATGGGTGAAACAAGAGTAGGGTGAAACAAGAGAAGGGGATGGGCAACCGGAAAAAGGGAAGCAGCCGGACCGGAGAACCGTACTTGCCGTCTATCGTTGTTCCCGGTCGGTCCTTGTATCATCCCCCCCCCCCCCTGCCTCTATCTCGCTCCACACGTAGCACCCATTTAGGGAGGAGGGCACCGTGGTAGGCTAACTGAAACAATAAACTTTCGTAAATGCAGAACCCTCACCAAGCTCGGGCTGGTCTAGTGGTGAATATAAAATAAACTGTGCGTGTATATCTCTCTGTGTGTGTGTGTAGGGGAGAGGAGGGGAGGGGGGAGAGTGCACGCCTTGCTTTTGGTCCATGCGTCTACAAGAGTAGGGGAATGAAGAGAGAGTAGGTGGACCAGGCGGACCAGGCGGACCAGGGTCTCGGCTTCCTTTTCCCTCCTTCTAGCTCCAGCTTCAGTTTACCATCCCCTAAATGTATCTCGCCACAAGATCAACCCCCCTCTCTTGTGATCAACCCTCTCCTTCTCTTTCTCTCCTTCTCTCTTTCTCTCCCATCACCATGTTGCACTTACATCTCCCGCCATCGCACGACCTTATCTCAGCCATTTGAGTCACCAAAGAAAATTTTCCTATCGCCAAAGATCCAACCTCGAGCCCATCTCAACTCAACCTCCCAACCCAACCTCCCAACCCAACCCCATGAAGTCGGTGCTCTCTATCCAGTCTCATGTTGTCCACGGCTACGTTGGTGGGCGCGCCGCCATTTTCCCGCTTCAGTGTGAAGGCTGGGAGGTGGACAATATCAACACCGTAAACTACTCCAACCACACCGGTTACGGCACCTTCACCGGGTCAAAGTTGTCACAGGACGAGTTGCGGGATCTTTTGGCCCAGTTGAACAAACTAGCTATCCGCTACACTGCCGTTGTCACGGGGTACATCCCCAACGCGGCGTTGATCCAGACGATAAATGACCACATTGTCCGCACCAAAGCCGAGCACCCCGACTTGATCTACTTGCTAGACCCGGTTATGGGCGACAACAACTACTTGTACGTGGACAAGTCGTGCATCTTCGAGTACCAGTCGATATTGCGCAACGGCATCGTTGACATAATCACCCCCAACCAGTTTGAGTTGGAGTTGTTGACGGGGTCGCCCATTTCTGACAAGTTGACCTTGGTCAAGGCCATTACTGACCTACATCGTGAATACAACATCAAATACGTTGTGGTGACGTCGGTCAATGGCGAAATGTTTGGCGACCCCAACTACATACACTGCGTGGTGTCGACCCCGGAATCGCCGATCCGGATGTTTAAGGTGCCGACAATCAAGTCGTACTTTACCGGCGTGGGCGACTTGTTCTCGGCGTTGTTGTTGGACAAGTTGTACGCAAGCAAAGACACGGCGTCGTGCCTGTGTCTGGATAGACTATCCAAGGCAGCCAACCAAGTGTTGACAATCATGGCCAAGACGCTAAAGTTGACCCACAAGTTGGCGCTCCAGGGCGCCACCAAGACAAACAAAGAGTTGGTGGGGAAGATCAACGACGGCGACACGATGAAGTACTTTGAGTTGAAGGTCATACAAGCCAAGGACTACTATGGCTACGACGGGCCCGGCGAGTTTGTAGAAATGGCGATAGACATAGATTGATAGATATAAGCGGATATGCTTAATCGGGAATACATGCGAAAAAGGAGGAGAAAGGGAAGAACAAAAAAAAAAAAAATCTTCCTTCCTTCAAACCAAAGGGTACTTGCAGTTTTACTCAGCACCAATGTCGAAACCAAAAGTGTTGGTAATTGGCTCCGGTGGCGTTGGCACCATCTCTGCATTGTCACTCACCCACAACAACAAGTCAGAGGTCACCCTTGTCGTGCGCTCCGACTACGACCTCATCACCTCCCAGGGGTACTCCATCAATTCATGCACATACGGCAAGCTCACGGGGTGGAAGCCTCACCACCTTGCCAGGTCTGTGTCTGATGCATACACGCTGTATGGGCCCTTTGACTATATCTTGTTGACCACCAAGAACGTCCCCGACGGGCCCATTACCTGCGAGGACATTGTCAAGCCCGCGGTGCATACGGGCAAGGAGGTGATCATCTTGCTCCAGAACGGGTTGGGCATTGAAGAACCCATGCACAAGGCGTTTCCCGAAAACATCCTCCTCAGCGGAGTCTCGGTCATTGGGTCTACGTACTACCACGGCCACGTGGAGAACAAGGGTCCCGACAAGGTGTTTCTTGGCGATTTCAAGCCCGAGGGCGAGAGACATGCCGACTCGGCGGCCAAAGTGGCGGAGTTTATGGAGATTTACCAAAACGGCGGCGGCTTAAACTCTATATCGCACGATACAAACGTGCAAAAGACGAGGTGGGAGAAGTTGATCTACAACTCGGCGTTCAACACAATCACCGCCTTGGTCGACTTGGACGTGACCCGGTTGCAGATCAACAATGCCAATCTGGAGCTAGTGAAGCCGGCTATGCTTGAGGTGGTGGCGATTGCCAAGTCGGTGGGCGTGGAATGCGACACGTCCATCATTGACAAGTACCTCCACATTGGTGACGGTTTGTTTTATGCGCCATCAATGTGCGTTGACATGAGAAAGGGCCAGTTGATGGAATTGGAGATTATCTTGGGCAACCCCATGAGGATTGCCCGTGAAAATGGGGTTCCCACCCCGGTGTTGTCTGTGATTTACTCATTGTTGAAAATGGTTCAGTTTAGGTTGAAGGAACAACGGCAAATGTTTGCCATAAAGCAACAAGACTTTAAGGGGAACTCGGACGAGTACCCTCAAGTCTTTGCCGAAAAGTACATGTGAAATGATGATGTGTGTGTGTATACATGTGAAAAGATGATGTGTGTGTGTACATGATGTGTGTGCGTATACATGATAAGAGATGTATGTATGTATGTATGTATGTATGTATACATATTGTGTCAGCACCATGTGAAAACCGGCGGCTTGCTTGTTTCCTTAATGAGCCTTTCAATAATCACTTTTCTTCCGCGACTTCCAGCCGACCGCGTCCCCACTGCCGCGCCCTC
>JAJMCF010001665.1:0-16210 GCA_030585045.1 Zhuliangozyma parablackwelliae | reverse complement strand
GTCAACGAGAATGGGATACGATAGACGTTCTTTTCTAAAAGCTCTTCCAAGTCGAGGATAGGTTGCGCTCTCTTTAGTTTTCGAGTGAAATCCAACTTCATGAGGAGAATTGTGTCTCTACTTACAATCAAGCATACACCCAGGTGTGACACTAAGGCGTAAGCGACGCTTTGTTGTAAGGTAACTCTGGCCGCTTCTACTCCCGGAGCGTCGGGAGTGTCCGGGTCCTTAGCTAAAGTTTCAAAGTTTTCTTCAAAACTCTTGCCAGGTCTGATCATGATAGGGATGGGAATCCTTCTTCCGTTACTCATAAAGGATACTGCTAGGTCACACCATAACAGGTGGCCGTGCCCAAGTGTATACTCCTGTTCGACTCTCATCAGCGGGTATAGGATCCGGCCCCTCAAGAGATGCCAGCCACGTAATACCAACTCGTAAAAATCTCTGACGTCTTCCTCGTCTCGACTCACCCGCCGAGCCAAGTCCATATAGTCTGTGAGGAGTTTCTTTAATCTTTCTCCCAGGTCTTTCTCCTGCTTTACCAAGTATTTCCATTGGAGGAGCTGCATAGTTTTAACCTTGATGCGATCTTCTTTGTAAGCCAATCCGGGGTCCAAATCTTCAGGTTCATTAGGAGGTTGTTTGGAAAGAGGATCATTGGGAGGTTCGTTGGGCTCGAATATTTTTCCTGTATATTTTCCAAAGCTCAACCCAGCATCAAGAACATGGTCTGGGGTGCAAGTTGGACGGAACGTAGCATGTCCGATATAAAAGAGTTCGTTTTCAGCTTCTTCGTCGTTGTACTCTTCCCACCTGTCTTCCACCTCTTCCTCCTCTTCCTCTTCGTCTAAATACTTCAATTTCTTCCATGCAAGGAAACTTTCAAGTTTCCAAGCAATGGTACTTCTGACAATCGTTTGAATGTTTGGAGTTGGAAGTTTTTTAATCACCAAATCTATTGATGCCCAAATGGCGTTCAATTTCGTTCGGTACGCTTCTTTTGTGACGACCATGCTGGCCATCCTCCATTCTGTTACATTTAAAAGGTCAACCAAGAGATCTACCTGCTCCTCCTTCTCTTTCCCGCCCAGCTTTGCTGCCCGGGGATGTGTTGTCCCAGACAAGATATTTGTCAACTCCTCATGAAGGGTAAGCTCTTTATTTGTAACCTGGCCTGTGCAATGATTGGCTATTGCCGTGGCACAATGTTGGATCTGATCTTCTGTGAAGGCAAATGCTGTTGGTGGCATTGCTGGTTGTTTCTAGAGAGAGAGAGAGTGTGTGTGTGTGGTTCGTTCTCTGCACTTTGGCTGTCTTTTATAGTAAAGATTTTACGGATCCGTTCAGGAGAGAGGGGGGAAACAACCAGAATGGTACGGGCACAATGTTATTCGTCTAATAAACACAGGCGCTAGCTACAGCCTTAATTTCCCTCTCCCACCTTCCCTCTTTCCACTTTCCCCTTTTCTTTTTCCCCTTTCCACCCCCCATCCCTTCTTTGTCTCTTATCCCTTTTCCCAAGATGGTGCCGAAAAATAAAACAAGAAACAATCTTATTGCTGGTTTTAATACAGTGCGATATATCCCTTGTCAAATACTGCATTACGACACAGACAAAGAACACACACGCTGACACACGAACGGAAATATTACTACAAACATAAAGAACACAACACATATAAATCCATACATTTGCAACCATTTATTTCTCATCGTTCAGGCTGTGGTGGGTATTCCGCTTTTCTTGTGTATGGCATTTAATTTTTCCAACCCCATTGATGTAATCAACACTACAGTCTTAACTTCCCTCTTCCACCTTCCATCTCTCCCCCTTTTCCCTATTTCTCTTTCACCCACCCCTTTTCCCTCTTTCCACCCTTCCACCCTTCCTCCCTATCCCTGTCACCCTCCCTATCCCTTTCACCCTCCCCTCATTTTCCCTTCTTCCTTTTCCACCCTCCATCCCGTCCCCCCATATCCTCTCTCCCCTTCCCCTCTACTCTCCCTTCCCACCTGCTGCTGCTATCTTTCCCAATGCCCAACCTCTGAGATCTCTATTTCGTGTGGTTGTGCTGCGAAAAAGGCAAGAAGAGCCGATCAGATCTGACCTCATATGCAGTACATTACACACATTCTGAAATATATTCATTTGCGACACTCCGACACACACAAAGCGAAAATCTCAACGGACGCTCATTTGTTTCCCATTGCCAGCTGCCCTGTGGCGCTTTTTTTTTTTTCTTTCTTGAATTCATCATGCGCCTAAACACATTTCCAGGCAATGGGACTCCGCTGGCGACGGCAGAAGATATCAGAAAAGCATATAGGAAGCACCATCCCGACAAAACGGATGTTGAGGAGCACCACGTAATGTTTATCAAGATATTCTGTCTAGCAGGAAAGTGGCATTCTCGGACTATGCCACTGATGCTGCCAGTGAATATATCCGTCTTTTTCTAAAATTTGGTCACGTGACAAGCTGTAAACTATCTAATGCCTAAAAGATACCATACTTTTGGAGCTTGGCAAACACCCATATGACATATGGGTTTACCTTCATCACCCTAATATTATCCCCATCAACGGCATCACCAAAGTGTTGCTCATCCTGCGTGACCCTGTTGCCGCTAAACAGTTGAAACTGCTTGTAGCACCAGTAGGCAAATCTCTGCTTCACCGTGAGGTCAATGCTGAGGTCGCCATTTTCATTATAGTAGTCCCCCGATTCCGATTTCACCAACAGAGTCCGCTCTGAAACCAGGCTGTCGCCCTGTTCCTGCTGCTCCTGCTTGTATTGCACCATTTCGTCAGGGTGGTCGGAAATCACCCCGTACTCCGAGAGGTTGGCGAGCTGGCCAATCTTGTTGAGGTACTCAAACTGGGGCTTGGTGTTGATTGTCCACGAGTACAACTTCAAGTTTTGGATCCGCAACAATGGAACAAACTTGGTCAAAAAGCCAACGGACCAGGTGGCAATGTAGATCAACGACACCCCCGTGAGTTTGACCTTGACCCTCTCGTCCGGCACAGTGTCGTCGAGGTAAAAGTTGTAGTTGATATAATGGATGCTGTCCCTCCAATTGACACTAATGTTGAAAATGTCAAACTGGGAATACCCCGCCTTGTTGGCAACACCAGTGAACTTTGTCTGAAAATAATCATCCTGGTTCAAGTACTTTAAAAAGTTCAAGTCCCAGATCCCAAACTGGATCCGGCTATACCACCAGGTGATATCGTCATGAACGGCCTCCAAGTCCTGGATAATGTGTCTCGTGATCTTGGTGGGGTTGAACCTCTTGATGTCGAGCTGCAACTTGTACCCCCTGGAGTTGTCCTTGTCGTCGCCGTGATCCTCGGCGTACTGCTTGTACCACTGAAACACCTCCTTCAACGTCAACAACGGGTACCCGCCTTCAATCGTTCTAAGCTCCTTGAGGGTGGCGTAGTCGGTGTCGGTGATTTTATAGTTGGTTTCGTTGCCGTTGGCATCGACAAACACCCGTTTGGTGGAGACATCGTGCGATATCACAATCACATTGTCCCTACTGAGCCACAAGTCGGTCTCAATAACAGTGGCGCCCGAGTCGTAGCATTTGTTGAACCCAACAAGGGTGTTTTCCGGGTAGTTGGCCTTGAAGCCGCGGTGGCCCGCGACGACAGGCGAGGTTGCTGTGGGGGCTGTGGGTGGGGCCATGTTACACTTTCCAAGGGGGAACTTGAAAGAAAAGAATCGTCGGAAAATCGTGGGAAAAGGTTGGATCTGTCATGAAATAGTCGGTTCTGGTTAGCCTCTTTATATGTCCCTCCTTCCTCTTTCTCCGTTGACCCACGTTGCCAATTGTGGAGCCTTGCCCCCAAAAAAAAAAAAGTAAAAAAAATGAGTTAACCAAATCAAAGCCGATGCTTAATAGACACAAAGAGAAAAAACTTTGCACGATGTAGTATGCACCATTACCCAAGCCAACCGTCACCATACATGGACTTCTCACCCCCCTTTTCTTGTAACTGCTGCGACAGGAAAGGGCAAAGGGAGTCTTTCCCCCCCTGCTGTAACCGCGCCCAAAGCCAATGACTGTTTCTCTGTTTCCTCTTTTGGCTTCTTGGCGCCCTCCTCAGTTTAAGCCTCAGCCCAAAAAATACAATGTGCCGGGAATCATACCGAGCCTACGCGAACCCTTCAAATACATACACAAATATGCGCACATTGTCTACTCAAAGATCTAACCTGTCTCATCCCTATCCTGTCTCTCTGTTTTTTGCTACAACTTGCTGTGCTTCTTTTCAAAGTCATCGACAACCAACTTGATCAACGAGAAAGCCACACTTTCCGGCATGGGAATGATGATCCCTTCGGGGTTACTCTTTTCCTTTTCCTCTTGACTCACTTCGTCCGGGTAAACCAACTTCCTTACCCACTGGGTGTCGAACCACCTTGCGTCGCTAAGCTCGTTGTCGTGGCCAAGGTTGATCACCTCATTCTTGCCGTTGAAATCAACCACTCCAATACACCCAATCATCAAGTTTGATGGGAATGGCCACGGCTGGGTCATGATGATACTAACGTCGTCGCACACCACCCCGGTCTCCTCCCAAATCTCCCGCTTGGTCGCAACCTCAATGGTCTCGCTCGGCTCCATAAACCCCGCCGTGCACGTGTACAACCGCGAGATGGCGTACCGTCTGTTCAACGAAAGAAGCATCTTGGACCGGTCCCTATTGGTGATAATGGTGATGGTCGCCATGTCGGTGCGCGGGAACGACACGTTGGACACGGGCGCCGATTTCACGGGACAGGCAAACCTCTCTTCGTCGCGCGGGTCGAGCTTGGTGCTGGTGCACCGGAGCTTCCCGCCCGCATGTATGGGGATGGTGCGCTCGCCGCACCCAGGGCAAAACTGGTTGGTCTTTAGCCAGTGGAAAAACATGGCGCCGTGGGAAAAGAGCGCTGCCTCATTGTGCTCAAACCCCAAAAAGTGTTTTCTCGAATGGGTGAAGAAAAGGCCATTGCCCTCGGCACTCTTGTCCTCGCCCTGGCTCTTGTTGATTGAGTCATTGACAAACGATACAATCTCATCTGTAAGTCCTCGGTTGGGGGTCAAGTCAACGGCATAGTACGCAATCCCCTGGTACCGGCCCTGGTGGTCCAAGTACTTCTCGCCCTCGCACGCCTTCAACGACGCAAGGTCTAGCCCGACACTCTCGTCAAGTAAACCTAAAAACACAAACACCGGCTTGCCCTTGCCCCGTAAATCAGCACTCTGGTTCTTGTTGGCCTCGTTCCACGTCGTCAACGTCTCCTTCCATTGCGCCACATTGTCCAACAACCCACCGGCAACCGTCAACTTTTTCTTGCCGGCAACCATCACGCCGCCAGCAACCTCATCAACACTAACTTGGTCCCCGCTATTGGTCAAGATTGCCAACTTGTTTTCAAAGTTTTTGTGCACCAATGGCTTCTGTCTGCTGTAAAAGATGAACCGCGTGCTGGGGTGGAACAAGCTCAGGGTAATAAACTCGGAATCTTCACGGAGAAAGGAGACACGGTTGAGCACCTCGGTGCCAAAGTACATGTCCTTCTGGATGTCCTTAATTGTGCTGTGTACGGAGTGAGACATGGTAAAGAGACGGCGGTGAAGCATAAAGAGCCCTGTCTTTTTTTCTTTGGCTTCGCTTTGTCCACTTTTGATTTGTGCTGCTTATCGGACCCCCCATGAGGGCAAAAAAAAAAAAGATCCTGTGATCCTCGGCTCTCTCTCCCCACACTGGTATACAAGCAAGGGGTAAAAGGTGAAAGGGACTATAATAGATAATCGTTTCAATCGTTAATTTAAAAGTAAACTATGTACAAACTGGAGTTGAAAGTTAGTATTTTGTCCACCTTTGGTATAGTTGTTTGTTGGTTTGCCTTCATTGTTGCTCAAATCAGAAATGATTCTAAAAGACTTCTCAACATTGCCATTTGGCATTCAGAAGTCAAGCGTTCTGTCTTTAATTATTCTCATCATTTGAGAGCAACAACAACAACAACAACAACAACTGTTAAAACTCACACATACCCATTGCAAATTCGTATTGGCAAGAAAAGTGTATAAAATCCCCCCTGCTCATCGCGTTAGTAATTCACTCTTGGTATCCCGATTCAATCAGCGGTATAAGACATTTCTCTTCAGCTGTATTCAGAAGTCTAACGTCATTTTATCTTTTCAATCATCACATTGAATCTCCTTTTTGGAACAACACATACCATTATCCAATCCTGGCGCCGCCCAACACGGCCGCCCCCAACCCCTTGACCCACGAACGCCTCGACTTTTTATCGAAAATGATAAACACCCTTCCGCTCTGGTTCATTCTCCCGGTTCGGCCCAAACGATGTACCAAATCAACCGAGTTGTTGGGCATTCCCATAAGAATCACATTCTTGAGCCCCACAAAGTTGGTACCACGTGCAAACAAATCGGTGGTCACGAGGATCCTCACCTTGGACGTGTCAGTGCTGCTGCTCCCGGCCTCATCCCCCTCGGCCAACGCCTCGGGCATCAAAAACGGTTCAAGCATGTCTCGCCGCGCAGTTCCCTTTTGGTTCCCTGACAACCCCACAATGTCCTGCTCGCGAACCTTGTAATTGTCCACAAGGCTCCGCACAACCCCATCCACGGCCGACTTTTCATTGACAAACACCACGATCCGCTTAACAAGCCCAGGCTCGGTGCCGTCCTTGGTGATGGCGTAAATCGCCTGGGCAAGACACCGGATGGGTGACCCGTTGAATGGCCGCGCGTCCGAATCAAGTGGCAATATCTTGATGCCCCGCGGGATGCGGTGCAACTGCGGCGTGGCAATCTTGATCAACGACCTCTCGTCGGGGAATAGGCGTTTAAGCGTCTTTTGGAAATCCTTGGGGATGGTGGCAGAAACGAGAATCAAGTCAAGGAGACTGGGGAAATTCTTGACAACCGCCTTGGTCCCCAGTAGCCACGACTCGTCAAACAACGTGTCGGCCTCGTCCAAGACACAATACTTTACCGATTTGAAAAACCGAAATTGGTTGGGGACATTCTCGAGCTTCGACAAGGCCGTGATCTTGTTGGGCGTGGTCACCAACACGTCAACACGCCTGCCGGACTCGCACCGGTTAAACAACTCAAAATGCGAGTCCCCCTGCGACCACTTGAACACCTCCACCCCGAGCGACTCCCGCCCGGGGAGGGACATGAACTTTTCAAACGCCGCGGGCACATCCTTGTTTGTGAGCTCCACTTGGTTCGCCCGCTTCAACACGTCATGCACCTGCTCCACCAACTCGTGGGTGGGCAACAAAATAACCGACCGGATTATGGGTCTCTTTTTCTGCGCATCAACCACCTTTTTCCCGCCCGAGGCAAACAACTCCATATCGTCCTGCTTCAACTTGGTCAACACCGACGCCAAGTACGCCCATGTCTTTCCCGACCCCGTTTCAGCAGCAACGGTGAACACCTTGGTCCTTTCCTGTTCGTGTTCCATCTGCAACTCCATCTGGATCCGCTCGCCCGGGGTCAAGTCGTCCCAGTTCACGTGGTGGGACATCTTCGTCCGGCTCTGGGTGATTTTCCGGATGGCTGCCACCTGCACCGGCGATGGCTTGATCTCAACCTCGTCAATCGTCTTTGGCGGCTTGACAATGTACTGCGACTTGATCTCGCCAACCATGGCCTCTCGTACGCTGGGGAAGATGTTGAGCTGGGCAAATTGGTTGATCTTGCCATTGGCAGTGATGGACTCGTCGTTGACTGGTTCGGGGATATGTAATTGTGAAAAGTTGCCACCGGGCCCAAATACCTTTTGCTCGGGGTTCAACCGCTTTAGTTCAAGTTGTCGCCTAACCAACCGCGGCGGCGGCGGCACCTTATGTGCCTTGGTCTTTTTGCAGAGCAATGGCGCCGTTTGAAAGCATCGCTTCGGCAGGAGGTGTAGTAGACTAACGCATTGACTTTGCACCCTGCTCAACATGTACTAAAAAAAAAAACAGGAGTATAAAATGTAGAACAGCAAAGAGATGAGTTGTGTAAGAGATCAAGAGGACGAGTGTGTGAAAAAAATTTTCACACTCTGCCAAGTAGTGCGTCGCTCAATATCAACCCACACCAGTACAAATTTTTCTTTCCACCTCCCCAACCAGACCCGGAACCAAATACCGAATCACCAAAGGGGAAAAGAAACGAAAACATGTTGAGGTACTCTGCGGCAATTCTTCGCAAGAATGTGACGGTGCCCACCTGTGTGCGGCCACTCACCACCACCACCGTGTTGTATGCCAAAAACGCCAAAGCCGCAATCGAAGCCAAGAAGGCAGCCAAGATGAACCAAAAGAAACAGAGTTTCAAGGGCGCAAAGACCGGGCCCAAGGAAGCGGCCAAAAAGAGCGGCATGACGCATCTTGCCTTTGACAGGGCGGTGATGAGCTTGAATTTGGACAAGACGGCCCCGGAGTTGAACGTGCCGGCACTAGAGTACGACACGGCGGTGGGCAATGTCGCCGTGTACCCCCCGCCAGTGGAACAGGCGCTTGACAAGTTCCTGGCATTCAAAAAGTTCCAGCACCACGAGATGTTTAAACAGCCAGTGTCGTTGGTGACACAGAACACGGAAAAGATCAAAAGGGAGTTTGTCGACAAGTTGGTGGGGTCGTCGATCGAGAACCGGGTCTACGTCGATGGCATCAAGGGCTCGGGCAAGTCCACGCTTATGAACCAGGCCATTGCATTATCTTTGGCGAAATTGGAGGGTAATGTCATTGTGTTGCACTTGTCGCAAGCCGAGTTGATCAGCAATGGGTCCTCGTCGTACATCAAAAACAACAAGTTGGGGAAATTCCAACAACCAATGTTTACCAAGCGGTGGATGTTCAAGATCAGGCAAGCCAACGAGGCCATTTTCAAAAAGGTGAAGTTGACCCAGAATGCCCATTTCTCGGGGAAAAAGACCGACCACACGTTGAAGGCGGGCGAAAACACCTTGTACGAATACCTCACGTTGAACCACGAGTTTGGCAAGAATGCCCCACACCAGAGTTTCCAGTTTTTCATCAACCAGCTCCAGGAGATTTCGCAGCACACGCCAGTGGTTGTTTCCATTGACAACTTCAACGTCCTTGCCGATTACCCAAACACCCAGTATAAACACCCCAACATGAGACCCATCCGCGTCAGCGAGTTTGAAATGGGCGACTTTGTGTTGAATTGCGCCAGCGGCGAGATTGCGTTTGCCCAGGGCGGCGTGTTGCTTGGCAAATCGGGCGTATACTCGGACTTGCAAACCACCAGGGCGGCGATATACCCACAGAGTTCTGAAGAGTTTGATCCGTACGACAAAAAGTTTGATTTGGAAACGGCCCAGAGACTTGCTGCCAACGGTGGCGTGCGGCCATTCAAGGTGGACCCCATGTCGAAGGACGAAGTCAGGTCATTGATGCAGTTTTGGAGACTGCAGGAGTTGCTCCTCGTCCGTCGCGACTTTGCCAAGGTGGACTACCACAACGACTCTGACGATGCCGGAGCTGGAGAGTTTAACCCTGAAGCCCAGTTTGAAAGGATGGTGCAGGCGCAATACGTGATGAACCAGGGGAACCCTCAAGAAATGATAAAGACGGCGTTTTTGTCGTACTAAGCTATACTGTACATAGAATATACACCCCACCATACACCACACCACACCTTACGGATTTCCTCAAGTAAACAATGTGTCTTCGTCTCTCAAGTACTCGCCAATATCGCCCTGTCGGAACGCAACCATCCCCGTTGGCGCCAAGTTCCTGGCCTCGTTTGTCGACTTGGCACTAACGCCAAAACCCAAGGGCACGTCATTCATGGAAAAGATAATCACCCCGGCATGCTCGGGTATATCGTCGCTCATTCTCCCCACGTGAGCCTTCAACACATGGTTGCCGTACAAGAAAGGCATCTCGCCATTCTGCTTGATCCAGATTTTGAACTTGGCGTACTGGGCCAAGTACCCCAAAGCGGTGATGTGGAGCCTAAACTTGCCCGTCTTGGTGAACTTGCCAAAACATACCCCGAGCGACATCAAGTTGATCCGCGACACCGAGGTGGCATAGTTGGCAATCTGCTCGGTGACATAGTAGACCCGGTCTTTTTGTAACCGAAACACATGGGGGTTTTCGGGGTTATCTATAAGGAAGGAGATGTTTCTTCCTATATAGTTAGCTAGTTTTTCAAACACAACCTTGGTCTCTTCTTCTGTCAATGGTCTCATTTTGGGGTATTGGTCTTGGTGGTGGATATTCAGAATACTTTTTTTTTTTTTCTTCACCTCATAATGGCGATGAGAAGAGGATGGAGGGGAGGAAAAAAATGTGTGAAAAAAAAAAAAGGTTGACCTCACAGGAGGAGAAAAAGTTTACACCAAGAGACAATCACAATTCACCATGTCTACGCTGGATATCGACAATGATCAAGTGGATGATTCGGTGTATAAGCGCGATCAAGCGAGTAGATGGAACAAGCCACGCAAGGGCGACGCGCTTGAGAGCGAAGTCCGCAAGCGTAGACGCGACGCCTGGCAGGAAAACAAAGAATATCACCCAACGTAGGTAAGTCTCCACAAACCCCCATTTAGTTCATGTCCCCATGATATACTAACACCACACCTTCTAGTCCCCGTCCTGAGTTGCTTGATGTGAATGGCAACCCCATCCCCAAGTCGGAGCGGAAACCAAAGAGAAAGGTCGCCGTGATGTTTGGCTACTGCGGGTCCGGGTACAATGGCCTCCAGATCCAGCCCACGCTGAATGTCAAGACCATCGAGCGGGACTTGTACGACGCCTTTGCCAAGGCCGGGGCCGTCTCGCCTGAAAACGCCTTGGACTTGAAAAAGTCGGGGTTTATGCGAGCAGCCCGGACCGACAAGGGCGTGCACGCCGCGGGGAATGTGATTTCGCTCAAGATGATTATCGAGGACCCGCAAGTGTTGGACAAGATTAATGCCGAGTTGCCGGACCAGATCCGCGTGTGGGGAATCCAGAGAACCACCAAGGGGTTTGATTGTCGCAAGCAGTGTGGGCTGAGGATCTACGAGTACTTGCTCCCCACCTACTCGCTCCTCCCACCCAAGCCCAAAACGGTGTTGAGCGAGTTGGTGGACGAGAAGCGGCGGGAAAAGCCCGAGTTGTTTCATAGTGACGAGGAGGGTGCTCAATGGTGGGAAGCCACGAGACAGCAGGTGTTGGCCTCGGGCATCACCCAGGACCAAATCGACTCTGTCGATGCTAGTGACTCGGCTGACCCAGTTGATTCTGCCAATGGCACCTACACCAAGCCAGTTGTGTTTGAGAATGGCGAGCTCACCGAGTATGGCGCCCTTCTCAGGGCAATCAAGCAGGTTGAAAACGCCGCCCGCCGCGCCTACAAGATCCCCGCCGCGCGCTTGGCCGCCTTTCGCGCCGCCATGCAGCAATACGAGGGCACCCACAATTTCCACAACTTCACCGTGGGCAAATCGTACAAGGACCCACAGTCGGCGCGGTACATGCTCTCCACCTCCGTCTCAGAGCCCTTCTCCATCGACGGCACCGAGTGGGTCAGTGTCAAGATCCACGGCCAGAGCTTTATGCTCCACCAGATTAGAAAGATGATTGCCATGGCGGCCATGGTGACGAGACTCTCGTTGCCGCTGGATATCATCAACAACTTTTTCGAGCCCAAAAAGATTAATATCCCCAAAGCCCCCGCGTTGGGGTTGTTGCTTGAAAACCCCGTTTACGATGGGTATAATCAGGCGTTGGCCAAGTTGGAGTATGATGCTCTTGATTTCACCAAGTATGACGCCGAGATGGAGGCTTTCAAGAAGACGTTTATCTATGACAAGATTTACGCCGAGGAGGCCAAGGAAAATGTCTTTTATGGCTTTTTCGGATACATTGATACCTTTAGATTCAAGGGTGACGAGGAGGACGATAGGGCGGCGCCAAGTATCTTTGACTTTTTGTTCCACTATGTTGACAGAGCACCAGCAGCCGACTCGGCAAAGGCAAAGCAGAACAAAACAGATTCAAAGAACCCCCAGGAAGAGGCATAGTTGATGCAAACATTTATTATATCAAGTTTATACTATACACGCTTTCCCATATCGATTTATATATATATATGTATATATAGAAGAGTAATAAAAAAAATTAGAAGCCACAACCTGTTTTATTATAGCAACGGCGTTGTCACGCTTAGAGCCATGCAGGGTTGCTCTGTTGTTGCTGTTGTGGGATCTGTTGTTGCTGGGCGGGCTTGGACCCGCCGGTGTAGGTTGGAGATGGCTGGTATGCCGCTCTTTGCTGAAGACGCTGTTGGTCGACAATTTGTTGCTGGGTCTTTGCCCCTGGCTGAACAGCTTGTGGGGCTCCCTGTTGTTGTTGTTGTTGCTGTTGTTGTGCCTGTGATGGCTCTGGAAGTCCCAATAACCGTCGAATTTCCTCATTCTCATCAGCCTGTTGTCGTTGCTGGCTTCGCTGGGTTGCTTCTGCTGCTTCTGCTGCGATTGCCGCTGCTGCTGCTGGTGGTTGTGGCTGTGGAAGGCCCAATACCCGTCGGATTTCCTCATTCTCTTCCATCTGTTGCTGGCTCTGCTGGGCTTGGTCTCCCTCGGCAACCATCCCTTGGGCCCTCTGCTTCTCCTTCTGGAACTTGTACAACGTCCAGTCAAACACATAGTCGTACCGGTAGTTTTCCTTCTTGAACAAATCTCTAAACAACTTTCTCAAGTACGGGTAGTCGGGCTTGTCGTCGAATCTGAGCGTCTTGATGTAGTTCATGTACTCCAAAAACTCCTGGGGCAACCCCTTGCACAAAATGTTGTTTGGCGTCGTCATCTTCTTTTCCATGATTCTGTCGTACTTTTGCCTCTTGGTGGCGGCCTTCAACCCCTGCCACGGTAAGGATCCGCGGCAAAAGTAAATCAACACGTACCCCAAACTCTCCAAGTCGTCTCTTCTGCTCTGCTCAATCCCCAAGTGGGTATTGACGCTGGCGTATCTGGCGGTACCGGTCAAGTTCTTGTTTTCGCGGTACGGGATGTGCAAGTGGGTTCTGGGGTCGCGGTACTTTTTGGCCAACCCAAAGTCAATCACATTCACCTGCGACCCGCGTCTTCCAATTCCCATAAGGAAATTGTCGGGCTTAATGTCGCGGTGGATAAAGCATCTGGCGTGGATATACTCAATGCGGCAAATCAACTGGTCCGCCAAGAGCAACACCGTCTTGTAGGTGAACTTGCGGTTGCAGTAGTTAAAGAGGTCCTCCAACGACGGGCCCAACAAGTCAATAACCATGGCGTTGTAGTCGCACTCGGTGCCGTACCATCTAACAAACGGGATCCCGACGCCTCCGCTCAACGCCTTGTACACCTTGGCCTCATACTCCAACTGGGGGTGTTTTGCCTTGGTGTTTTCCAACTTGATGGCAACCTCTTCGCCCGAGATGATGTTTGTGCCTAGGTAGATGTCTCCAAACGAGCCTGAACCGATTTTACGGCCAATGCGGTATTTCTTGCCCACTCTCAAATCCATGGTGCTCTAGTTTGTGGTCAGCAGGGAAGAAGAAAGGGGTGGTAGAAAGAAAAGAGGTATGGTGGTGGTGCTAGTATGGTGCTAGTGGCTGTGCTGGTTGCGGCGGCTGAGACTGTGACAGCTGTGGTTGGGTGATGGTGTTGTGTAAGGTGTGGTTGCTGATGGGGCTGGTTACAGAGAAAGATCAAATCACGCTGTTTGACAATGTCTCGTTGCTCAGGGGGTGGTGATTATACTTGTCGTGCTGGGTAGGAGGGTGTGTACAGCTAGCCTTTGATTGATGGCGGGCGGTTCCTTCTTCGCTTGCGGTGTGTGGGTGGTGATTTGTGGTTGTCACAAGCTTTTTTTTTTTTTTCCTCTCCCTCTCTTTCCCGCCAGCGCCAGTTTCAGCTATTTTGCGTGTGCGGCACAATTGAAACACACGCTGGGTAACCCACTCGTCCGAGTCTAGGCTTGCATTGAGAGGTGGCGGGAGGAGGTAATGGATGTGGTAGACGCTTAAAAGCGGGCAAGGAGAAGGACCGAGAAGGCCGGGCTTCATACCTGAGTTGGGATCTTGGTTGCAAGGGGGGGATGGTGGGTTGGTAAGGATGAGAGAAAGAAAAAAGCAATTCATGACCAACGACACTCAGAGGCGCTGCCAATCAAACAGTAAACAAGGGGGCAGAGATGGGTAGAGGAACAGAGATGGGTAGAGGAACAGAGAGGAGAAGCCAATCGTTGCAAAGTTTCCGTGTAGTCTCAAAGCAATGCCAAGTCTTTTGCTCTGTTTGCAACCTTGGCGCCGAATCCCGAAACACGGCCACATTGGCATCGGCCAGGCCAACATATGGCTGCTGCGGTTCGGTACAACCTTATTTCCGGCGGATGAGATGGACCAAGTCCACGGACATGTAATGAGGGGGTAGTAGGATTTACTTTGTAGGGCAGCGTTGTTTCAGGTCGGGTGTGGTGGAGAACCACCTTTTTGGAATCGCGCCATTAACCTTTGGTTGTGGTCTTGTCATGGGGGGCGGTGGCACCACAATTCCAGTGAGGGAGAGCTCCACCAGGTGTGAATCTAGAGATGTGCCAGTCGCCCGATCCCACGTTTTGGTGTCCTCTTCTTTCACAGGGGCACACTTCCCCCTACCTCGTTGTTAAGCCTTTTTTATGATTTGATAAGAAAACAAAAAATGTGGAATAATAGTCATGCGAATTTGAAGGGGGTTGCAATCTCCCCCCCCCCCCCTCCGCCACACTTGTTTGTAAACAAACAACACAACAACACAACAACACAACAACACACAACACACAACACAACACAACAACACAACACAACAACACATTACTAATTAAATTAAAAGAGACAAAACAGGCTATGTAGAATACAAAAAGGTGGCACCTCTAGTTCTTTGCAGGAGCAGTCTTTTTGAACTTGGCAAGGAGCTTTTTGAAAAAGTCATTCTTCTTGCCAGCCTTGTCAGTCTTTGCCCCAGCGTCTTTAACCTGTGCCTTGGCGTTTGCAGCGGCAGCGTCGACATCCTTAGCTTCGGCCTCAGGTGCTGCCTCAGGTGCTGCCTCAGGTGCTGCCTCGGGTGCTGCTACTGCATCTGCATCTGCATCTGCTTCTGGAGCAGCGGTTTCCTCTGCAGCGTCGGCAATTGGTTCTGCTTCTGGAGCGGCAACAACTGGTTCCTCAACTGCTGTTTCTGCTGCGGCGGGATCAACAGTGGTTACCGTTGGCTCTTCGGTGGTGACAGCTGGTGCGTCAACAGTCTCTGTAGCAGCAGCAGCAGCAGCAGCAGCAGCAGGCACTTCGGCTGGAATGACAGCCTCTGACAATTCAGTGCCGCCGTCAGCGGTGGCTGCAACGGGAGCTTCAGTGGTTTCTGGAGCAGCATCGGCAACTGGTTCTGCTTCTTCTGTTTCGCCACCCTTGTGGGCAACGTCCTTTTTGTCCAATGAGTCCTTAGAGTCACTGATGAATATTCTTGAGACTCTCTTGAGTTTATCCTTGACAGCCATGGTAAGTGTAGTGGTGTTTTGTAAGGGGGAAAAGAAGGAAAGAGAGGGAAGGCGCGAGAAAGAGAGGGAAGGAATAAGGGGGAAATGTGGATTCTATTTATACTCTTGGGCTGCTGGGACAGCCCATTTTCTTTGTCCTCTGTAGCTTAACGTTTATTTTTTTTTTTGGTTGGGAGGGACGAATGGAAGGGAAGGGAAGGGGGAAACCAGAGGGAGAGGGAAACCAGAGGGAAGGGGGAAACCAGAGGGAAACAGAGGGAGAGGGAGAGGGAGAGGGAGAGGGAGAGGGAAGAAGGGGGGGGCGATGTGTGAGGTGTGTGTGATCACACGCATGACACAAAGACAAAACTTAAAACAAAAACAAAAACAAATAAAGGAAAGAGAAAAAAAAAAAAAATAAAAAACTTTTTTTGCCTTTGTTTGTGTTGGCTCTCTTGCTGGCTGTTTCTTTGTTTGTGTGTACCCAACCGGCTGGTCTGCTCTGCTCTGCTCTGCTCTGCTCTGCTCTGGTTTGCTCTGCTCTGCTCTGCTCTGTGGCTGTTGTGTTTGTTTCAATTGCCCGCCTAGCTTGTTTTCGGATTGGTTAATCTTTCCATCGCGTGGACCCGGCTGATCTGGGCTGTATCAATCGTCAATTTCATATCCTCT